>CM028349.1:31461562-31711562 GCA_016618105.1 Dendrobium huoshanense | reverse complement strand
CTTATGCTTTTTATGTTTTATATTATTCACTCATTAGCATATAAAAAATTTATCATTTTATGTTTACGCAATCTTTTGATTTTGAGGCTTACGCCTCAAAACGCCTTGAGGCTTACGCCTCGCCTCACGAATGAAAAACGCCTCAATACCCGAATACGCAATTTTAAACATTGATATATATATATATATATATATATATATATATATATATATTTAAATTTATAAATATTATTAAATTCTCATATATTTAATTATTTCTATTATATTAGTGATCATACATTTTTTTATTATAAATTTATATATTATATTAAGTATTATTCTTATAAATATATTATTCTTAAATTATATTTATATGTATAAAATTTTATAAATATTATTAAATGCTCATATACTTATATTATATGATTTTTATTTTATTTATTTTTAATAATATTATTATTTATTACGTCATCCGGTTCGACCGGTCAAACCATGAACCTCTCCCTCTTCCGGTTCGTTGTCCGGTCCGATTTTCACAACCTTGATAATAATAGCTAGTAAGAAAGTTATTGGTGAGCTATGAGGCTCAATAAGCTTTGCAAATTAATTAATAGTTAAAATATAATAATTGTAATAAATCAAAACATTGAAATCATCAATGAATAAACTTACCTTTGTAAACATTATAAAATCATAATTAACATTAATCACACTAAATATAAATTTTATTCTGTAAAAAATTTGACTACACTTTCATAACAATATTCAATGTAGCCCAGGTAAACATGATATTATCTTCATTGAATTATATAGAGATCCCTTTTGTCTATTTATGAGTCCCTTTTGCCCCACCTGCTATGCATGCATAATATTCTTTAGGGTCATTTTTGCCCCACTTATAATATAGTCTCATACATGAGAATCATTTTGTCCCACCTCAACTTATAAGCAAATTTTAATTTAAATTGATATTCATTACACTTCCATATTCAGAATTCTTAGTTTTCACATGGAATCATAATATTATATTTGTCATATGTTAAGAATAAAACTCCATTCCAAAATATTTCCAACTATAAAAATATTTAAATACTCATATTACACTTTACACTATTCCAAAATATTTCAAACTATTACACTATGAGTATTTAAAGATTGTTATAGTTGACAATATTTTAGAATGAAGTTTTGTTCTTAGCATATAGCATACCCATTTCTTTATACAAATGGCATAATAAAAATAGCATTATGATTATATGTGAAAAGTAAGAACTCTGAATATGGGAAGTGTAGTGAATATCAATTTAAAGTAAAGTTTGGCTATTAAAGATGTATAACTTACATGTGTAGTTGGGACAAGGGTTCTCATGCATGAGACTATATTATAAGTGGGGCAAAAGATACCCCTAAAGAGACAAAATGGTATGTAATTCAATGGCAATAATATTAGGTTTACCTACACTCCATTAAATATTGTTATAAAAGAGTAGATAAATCTTTTATAGACTAAAATTGATATTTAATGTAAACTTCATAAGAAGTAAAGACTAATGTTAATTATGATTTTATGATGTTTTACAAGGGTAAGTTTATTAAATAATGATTTCAATATTTTGATTTATTATAATTATTATATTATAACTGTTAATTAATTTACAAAGTTTATTGAGACTCACAGCTCACTATTATCTTTCCTACTAACTGTTATTACAGGAAAGACCAAGGAACAAATCGTTGTAGATTAATCTACAAGTTATTTCATATTTTATGCTAGTATTTATCTTTGTTTGTAAAGTCTACATTTGAGATAAATAAATAGTTCAGTGATGTATTATTTTAAAATTGTATTAGTGACTCTGTAAGTATTATTTTGATAAATTTTATGTTATTAGATGCTTCTATTGATGTAATGGAAATATCAATTAATATTTTATATCACTTTTCAAATGAATAAAAAGTATTAGATGTTTAATGATAAAAATGTTATGTTTATGCTTGTTACACTCTACAGTACTATTATAGGATATTATGGGGTGTTAGAAAAGTAGTATCAGAGCAAAGATTTAAGGTAACGATGATTTAATTATGCAAGCATAAGCAAAATGAATTGTCTAAGAGAATAAAATTGAATTTGATGGAATTATTATAAAGCCTAGGAGAGTGTAGTGTTTCTATGTTTGTAATAACTCTTAACTTTATCTGGTTTGTATTTAAGCATATGAAAATAACATTTAAATAGGAGTACATGATTATATAAATGTCATAATTATTAATGTAATACATTGCAGATATAATGGCTGAAAGAATATTGAAGGGAATGATGGTCATTCATCTCAGCCTGATAGGATAACTGAGGATCCTGAAAATGTTGCACCAGTAGAAGGCAGTGCACCAAGTGTAGACAATGCACCAGTAGGAGTTGATGTTGCTAATGTAATGTCAAGGAATTTAATGCAACATTTTCAAGAGCATGATGATGCTGCTAATGTAATGTCAAGGAGCTGATGATGAGTATGATGATGCAGATGATGGAAAGGATGCAATCTATGGTAGGATCTGTAATACCTAGGGTTCTACCTATTATTACACCAGTCACTCCTACCACTCCTCGTAGTAGTGCAAATGCTAAGGCAGGTAACCTTGTGGGAGCAGAAGTGGATAAGCATCTAAAGCTTTCTAGAGTCTAAAAACATCATTGTTTAAAGATGGAGTTGATGCTAGAAGTGCAGAAGATTTGATTATCATGATTGAGAAAATTTTGAATGGAATGAGATGTCTTGAGAGCTGATGTATGTCCATAACAATCTTTATGTTAGAAGGTGAAGCAGAAAGGTAAGTGGGGGACAACATCTAGAAAAATTCAAAGGAAGAGAAGAGGATCAAATTACTTGGTAGGAATTTGAGAGAGTGGTATGTTCCTCCATCAGCAAGACAGGCAATACGGAAAAGCTTTGTAAATCTAAAGCAAGGAGCAAAGGCTGTTATTCAGTATGAAGTTACATCTCTATTAAGGTATGCTCCCAAAGGAACAACTAATTTGATGTAGGATGACCCAAAGGAACAACTAATCAAGATACCAAAATAAGTTCAATATGGGTGTATGTCTTCTATATTTTGAAGATGGAATGATATTAAAAATAAATTAAATGACCTCAAAATCTCTAGTATTAATAAGGAAACATGATATTCAGGTTAAATTTTGTTGAAATTAGCTGTTATCTTGTTAAATAAAAAATTAAAATTTGTTTGAGCTACTTATTAAAGAGCATAAATTTAGCATTCATCACAAGAACAATCATTGAATTGGGAAAATTTGGGTTATAATTTGATTCCAATGAGAACCATTTCAAATGAATTAAGTTAGATTCCTTTGGCCCTCCAAATGTAAAACCTGCTCAGGCACTCAGAAAAAGCATTGTTACTATTGAATTCTACATTGTGCATTGCATTGATTGCTCCGATTCACTAGAAACACTAGAAATTGGAAGACTTAACAAGAACCATACATAAACTCCAGAAAACTGTTATCAATTTTATTACTTCTGCAAACCGAAGGATATCAAGATATATAATTTTATGTGGGAAAAAAACAAACGAAGAAAAGTTAGCAAGATTTTTATGAGCTTGACTACCTTCTTTAAGAAATAATCAATAGCTTCAGCGGACTTGAGTTGGCCACCCAGGTTAATGGCCAACGAGGAGGATGTGCATTTGTGGTCCACAGGGTCATCTACTTCAGGCCTTTCCCCATAGCTCTCTAGGCCCGGCATCCTAATATCTGGAACCTTCTCCACGCATCCAAAGATTCCGCCTTTTTGAAAACTCTCCTCCTTCATTTCCGCTCTTCTCTCAGACAAGCCCAGATTGATCTCCTGTCCGTTACTTTTATGAGCAATATTAACAGGAAACGACTTCCTAGAAGACGGCAGTCGGCCTCTCGAGGTCGGCCGTGTTGGTAATGCCGGAGGCAGATCCTTCTGCTGTTCATCCTTCCTTCTGATTGCGTCCAGCATCACCTCCAGCGAGCTCCGAGCGCTCGCAGACCCCATCGCCTCTGCAAAAAGCATCATTTTGAAGTCCAAATCTCAAACTTGCTCTCAATATCCTCGACACGGAGCTCGCTGATAAAAGAAATCCAGCTCCCTCATATGCGATCCCAAGAAAACTCCATTGAAACCACAAAAGCCTCGCAAATCGGAACCCGGTGCACTAAACTCAAGAAGATAGAGATTTCAGAGAACGAGGGAGTGATGGAAAACAGGGAGGAGGGAAAGGAAGTGTGGAAACGTAGATTATGGAGAGAATTAGCTCTGTGCCTCCGCACGAACAGACAATAAACTCTTATTCCAATTTGAATCGCCCGTTGGGCATGTGCAGATGGAGAAAAGCGCTACCTTGGAAGGCAAACTACTCTAGGGTTTGCTTCAAAAGACAAAAATTCAAAATTCTGCAAGTGGAACCCACGGCGTTATGTAAGTTCTTAGCTTCTTTTAATACGCTTTAACAAACAAAAAGGCAAAAGGAAATATGCCATTTGCATTTACACCCCTAGAAGCTTGCTTGCTCAGTTGCATGTGGGATCAGAGTTCTGAATTTTCCTAAATGACGATGAGCTTAAATCGAATTAGGAATATACGGTGGGTATTAATGAGAAAGATGGATAAGTCCAATGGTTCCGGTTGTTGGAGAGTGGTAGTGACGCCATTAAATATTTAAGACGTGGTAAGGCCTATGAGTTGCAGCTCAACGGATATATGAAAGTGACGTGCTACCCGGCGCTGCTTACGGGAGCAGATTTTGAAAACAAAATATATTTCCGTTTCTCCATTTATAACAGAATTTTGGATAAGGTGAACATTGTTTGGGATTTTTTTTTAATTTAAATTATTCATATTATGAATCGGTTTAAATTTAGTAATGAAATGAAAGTAAATTATTCATATTTGATTATTGGGGTTAAATGTTAAAAAAATCTGAATTTTGAGCGTTAAGGTATTTGATGAAGTAAAATAAATATAAAATTGATATGTTATCGTAAAATTATCTTGATCAGGCATGAATCTCGAAGTAAAATCTAGCTGCAAACTTCAAAAATTAAATTCGGAATCATCTGAACTCCGATTTCAGTAAACTTATAGTTGAACTGAGCGTATGAGAAATACGAACCCAACAACACTAAATTCAACTCAATCTGAGCCCAAATGAGTCCAAATCAAGGACCCGAAGAGCTGTTGGAAGGTTCGAACCACAATTTGGATTACCAAACAGTTTCCAAACATGACATGCTTATAGTCGAATCGAGCGGCTCGATGAGACGAATCCAACGAGCCCAATATCCCCCAATTCTGATATCATTAAGACCTTCAAATGCCTGATGAACAGTTCACGATCAAGGGATTCAATATCGGTCATCCATCGAACCACTCCACATTTGCCCTTGATCCTCCTCCTATTTACAGGCCATGCCACTCCAAAATATCTATAAATAGACCCCTCATTTCTTTTGAGGGTGGAAACAAGCAAGAAGAAGAAGAGGAGAAGAGAAGAATACGAGGGAAGAAACTCATCCTCGACCACCGTCGGAGTTATGCCCAACTTTCAAGTGACGTCGGAATTCCGCCCAACCTCCAAGTGACGCCAAAATTCCACCCGACCTCCAAGTGGTGCCGAAATTATGCCCGACCTCTAAATGACGCTGAAGTTCTGCCCGAATACAATATAACGCCAGAGTTCTCCTCGGCCACCAACTGACGTCGGACTTCTACCCGACACCAGACCTTCCTCGTCGCCAAGTTTCTACCCGACGTCGGACTTCTCCCTGTTGTCGAACTTTTGTTGGACATCTATCTGATGCTGGATTTCTGTCCATTGCTAGATTTCTACCTAACACCATCCTTCTGACCTTCCTCGTCAGACAACGGTCCTTCTGACTTACGTTGCCTACCGACTATAATTCTTTCGACCTCCGTCACCCGCCGACTATGGTCCTTCTGACTTACGTCGCCCACCGACTAGAGTCCTTCCGACCTTTGTCGCCCGCTGACTACGGTCCTTCTGTCTTACGTCTCCTACCGACTACAGTCCTTTCGACCTCCGTCGCCCGTCGACTACGGTCCTTCTGACTTACATCGCCCAACAACTACAGTCCTTCCGACCTTCGTCGTTCGCCGACTACGGTCCTTCTAACTTACGTCACCCATCGACTACAATTCTTCAGACCAAACAAACACATCAGCAATGATTCTTTGTATTCTTATCATATAATGTACACTATAAGATGTACATCAAGTTAAGGCCTTCCCCCAATGAAGGACCTCATTTGTAATCAATTGCAAATAATAGTGGATTCATTCAAACTGGGCTAGACCCCGTGGTTTTTCCTGCTTTTCAGGGGTTTTCCACGTAAAAATATTAGTGTCTCTAGTAAATGTTATACCATCTCTCTTATCTGATTGCGTGTCGGATTTTCGTACAACGCTAAGACATTAAACTTTATATTTCTCTACCGCCACGAATACTCCAGGACGCAACAGAAATAATTTTAAAAATTTTAGAATATCTCGAAAGATTTATTTTGAATGAATTTAGAATTTGCCTCATTAAATAAACTTCATTAAAATTCAGTGTTTACTATCACATCCATCATCAAGTAATTTCAGCTCAAATCAATTTACCTCGTCAATAATGCGACTATGTGCCCCACATTTGCATTTCCATCACTCATGCATTGGTCTTTGATGTCGTCTCCACTTATTTATTACTATATGTATATCCGTCGTGGTATGGAGTTTAAATTAGGGGTGTCAATTTTTGGCACGACCCGAAATACGACCCGAACCTGACTCGGAAAAATTCCGGGTTATGGCCAACCCGGACTTGAAACAAGTCGGGTTCGAGTTCAACAAATCAACCTGTTTTAAAAATCGGATCAGGTTCGGGTTGACCCAACAACCCGAAAATGACCCGAAATTGATACAAAAACTCCTATTTGACTTAGAAACCCGAGATTGACCCATTTTTACCTGATTTTGACCCGAAAATTGAAGATTGGCCCGACTTTTGACCCGAAAACTATCAATTTTAGGTCAATTTCGGGTCATTCGTATCGGGTCGGGTTGACCCGTACCCGATTCGAGCCAGGTTTGGGTCAGGAAACCTGACCCGTTTTTAAAAATGGGTCGGGTTTAGGTTGACCCGAACAGTATCGGGTCAGTTGCAGGTTTGACCCGAACCCGACCCATTGACCCGAATTGACACCCCTAGTTTAAATCATGCTAGAAGACATAAAATAACAAAATATTTGATAGACGAAATAAAACTCGAATTTCAATGTGTTGTCACTTCGATATTTTGTATTTACATTTCTCAGCTTTGGTAGACCTCAACAATTCGTCCTAATCAAGTCAGGTTCTAATTGTCTAGCACCCCATTGTTACGGAAGAGCAGGACAACAGAGAACAGAGGATGTAAAAGAGAAAATATTTTCCTTCTTATTATTGTCAGACTACAATGGATTATATATATAATAGGAAAGAACAAGAAGAGTAACAAATTACAAGAAAGTACAGTAAGTGAGAGCCTAATGCACACGATAAATATAATATATTTCTATTGCTAACAGCCCCCGTCAAACTGATGGAGGGGGAGCGACGATCAGTTTGTTGCATAGAAGTTTAAATCGCCGTGTGGGTAGAGGCTTGGTGAAGATGTCGGCTAGTTGATCGTTGGTTGAGATGTGATGAATGGTGAGATGATTGGACTTGATGCTGTCACGGATGAAGTGGCAGTCGACGTCAATATGTTTGGTCCGAGCGTGATAGATCGGGTTGTTGGATAGAGCAATAGCGGAGGTGTTGTCACAGTATACAGTGGTTGGAGCCGTTTGTGGAATGTGAAGTTCTTCAAGAAGTTGACGAAGCCACAGCACTTCAGTGGCTTCAGCAGCTAATGCGCGATACTCGGCTTCGGTAGAGGAGTGAGCAATCGTTGCTTGTTTCTTGACTCGCCAGGAAATCAGTGATTTGCCTAGAAAGTTGCAGTACCCGGATATTGATTTTCGGTCTTGAATATTGTTTGCCCAATCGGCATCCGAGTATCCCTGCCAGGTTAGTTCATCGCGATAAAGAGGAAGACCATGATCGGTTGTACCTTGAATATACCTGAGCAGGTGTGTTTGAGCATTGAAGTTGCTGTTTAGCGGCTTGTGCATTGCTTGGCTGAGTTGATGAACGGCGTATTGTATGCCCGGTCGGGTGAGAGTGAGGTACTGTAATGATCCAATTAATTGACAGTAAAGATGAGGATTTGCGAATTTGTTGGTTGGATTGCTGTTGATGGAGGATTTTCCAGAAGAAGGATTGGCTACCGGCTTAGCATTCTGCATTCCGGCTCTAGCCAATATGCGGTGGACATACTATTGCTGATGAAGAAGAATTCCATATTTGGTTATAACGGTCTGGATTCCTAGGAAGTGAGCAAGAGAACCTAGATTGCGCATCTGGAATTGCTTGTGTAAGCTTGTAATAAGACGGTCAATTTCGGTAGATGAGTTTCCGGTTAGAAGGATGTCGTCGACGTAGATTAGGATGTAGAGCCGAGTTGATTTTGATTTGTAAGTAAGAAGTGAGGGGTCAGCCGAGCTTATAAGAAACCCGAAAGCTTGAAGGTGAGCAGAGAGAGTGGCATACCATTCCCGTGGAGATTGTTTGAGTCCATAGAGCGCCTTATTGAGCTTGCAGACGTAGGTGGGATGAAGAGCGTCTTGAAATCCTTGAGGTTGGTGCATGTAAACGGTGTCCGAAAGTTTGCCGTGCAGAAAGGCGTTGGAGACGTCGAGCAGATGAATTGGCCAGTTGGAGTGCAGGGCTAGGAGAATAAGAACCCGAATGGTTGGTATTTTTGCGATCGGGCTGAAGGTTTCTGTGTAGTCAAGCTCGTGTTCTTGATGAAATCCTTTGGCTACAAGTCTAGCCTCGTACCAGGCGATCGAGCCGTCAGAGTTGAGTTTTGTTCTATATTTCCATTTTCAATCGACTACATTTTGGTTTGAATTTGGTGGTACAAGATCTCAGGTACCTTGCATTTGGAGTGCTTGAAATTCTTGAGACATAGCTGCTCGCCAGTGTTCCATTTTGACGGCTTGATTGTAGGTAGTTGGCTCGATATGAATTATGTGAGATAGATTAAAGATGGACTTGGGTTTGTTGTGCCCGGTCTTGGATCTGGTTAGCATAGGATGAGTGACTGGTTGAGCAGGGTGATTGATGTTAGGCTTGGCATGAATGGAGGTAGAGTGCTGAGAGACAGGTGAAGAGGGACATGGTGTAGTTTGCGGGTTGCTAGATACAGGTGTTGGAACTTTGTGGTGATGATCCAAGTGATGTGAAGGCATGTGTGTTTGAGGATGAGTGGAGAGAGGTAGACTGGTAGAGGGAACAAGCAGTAGAGGTGGTAAGTGGAGGTTCTGAGGTGTAGTGGTGATTGTGGTATCTGTAGATTGGGAGAAAGGAAATATAGTTTCATTGAAGACTACATGGAGTGACACATAAATTTTGTTGGTCTTGATATCAAGACATCTATAGCCTTTCTGATTGGGAGCATATCCAATGAATACGCACGGTTGAGAGAGAGGCGAGAGTTTGTGGGCCGCATACGGTTTGAGCCAGGGGTAGCAAAGACATCCAAAAACTTTGAGGTGACTGAAGTTCGGACTTGCTTTGTAAAGAATCGTGTAAGGAGATTTATTGTGAGTGTTTGGAGATGGTAGACGATTAATGAGGTAGACAGCGGTGATAAGAGTGTCGACCCATAGGTGATTAGGGATGGAGGCAGTGAGAATGAGAGTGCGAACGATTTCGGTGATGTGCCGATGCTTTCTTTCGGCAACTCCGTTCTGAGGTGGGGAGTACGGACATGTAAATTGGTGAATGATGCCTTGATTTGTTAGATGAGTTTGGAAATGTTTATTAATGTATTCTCCGCCGCCGTCGGTGCGAAAAAATTTGATATGAGCTTGAAATTGGCGGTAGATCATGTGTTAAAATTCTGGGAATTTGGAAAATACTTCAGATTTTTGTCTAAGCGGATACACCCAGGTGAATTTGGAGTGATCATCTATAAAGCTGACATAGTATTAGTAGCCATTGTTAGAGATGAATGGGGAGGGTCCCCAGACGTCCGAATGAATTATATAAAATGGAGTCGAGCTAGTAGACTGAGATTTATTAAATGGTAAGCGATGGCTCTTGGCCATTTTGCATGAGTTGCAAAGAAATTTAGATGAAGAAATACAGATATTCGGATCTTGATTTGCAAGATGAGAGAGCGTGGTCGATGAGGGAGGTCCAAGACAGCGATGCCATAGGTCAGGGACGGACTGAATAGAGACGAGAGCCAGTTGCGAGGTGTCGTTGGCAGATTGATGAGGGGCTTGAATTGGATAGAGACCATTAATAGACGGACCCTTGAGAAGAGTTCAGCGGGTCTTCCGATCCTTCAGTTCATAACCGTGAGAAGAGAAAGTAATAAGACAGTCATTGTCATGTGTAAGTTTGTGAACAGAAATCAGATTAAAGGATAAGTTTGGAACCAAATTTAGATGAGTTAGGCGAAGGCTACCTTGCGGGGTAGGGAGGAGACCGTTACCTAGAGTGACTTGAGTGTTTCCTGTGTACGGTTGAGAGGTGTGAAGATTGTTCGGGTTGGAGGTGAGATGCGAGGACGCTCCGCTATCAAGAAACCATTCGGTGGAGGAATTTGTCGCCGGGGAGGTGAATAAGGCAGCGGTTGGTTGTTCGGAATTGTAGTCGTCATCATGGTGATGCCAACATTTGACTGCGGAGTGACCAGTCTTGCCGCAGATTTGGAAAGTTATGGCAGGTCTTGCGGTTCTTGAGCCGCGGTTGTTGCTTGGTTGGATCTGGTATTGTAGGAATTTCATCCGCGAGTGGAGGATCGGCCACGACCACGACCGCGAGTGGCTGCGAGCGTCGTAGTGTTTCCAGCGAGTTGAAGGGATTGAAGCTCCCGGGTAGCTTCGTGAGCAAGATTAAGCTCCTCGCTGCAGAGGAGAGTATAAAGCTCGTCAAGATCTAGGGCCGGGTTGACGGTTGGTACGTATCACTGTTTTGAATGCTTGATATGTTTGGGGAAGGCCATCCAAGGTGTAGCGGATAACTTCTTCAATAGGTATGGTTGCGCCGGCGGCAGCAAGAGCGTCAACCTTGGCTTTGATGTCAAGAAGGTATTGGGACATCATTTTATCTTTCATGGTGAGATAGTGAAGTTCGTCCCGGAGTTGAATGATTCTTGATCTTGTGCTTCATTGAAGGCGTCGATCGATAATGGCCCAGATTTCTGCGTAATGATCGGCGGAGAGAACATATGGCAGAATTGTGGGTGAGATGATGGAGTACATGGCAGCAGCAAAATTTTGGTCTTGTAAGAGCCATGCATCATAATGGGGATTAGGAGTGGTGGTGCCGTCGACAGTCGTCGTTTGGGATGGCGGAGGGGAGGTGCCGTCCAAGAATCCTTGATAGCCATTAGCTTTGAAGAGTTTGAGTACCTGTGAGCGCCATAAGGGGTGATTGTTGGCGTTGAGAGGTTGGGCGACGACACTTTTGAGGTGGCTCATTAGAAATTTCAATGATGCCGGAATTGATGGTGGGTTGGACGGTGGTGTTTCTTCCGCAGAGGAGAGGCTGGGGGAGGAGGTATTGGATGAGTTAGCCATGAACGGCGAAGAATGAGCCCAACGGTGAAGAAGAAGCAAGAACGGGAGGAGGGGAGGAATCAATGCTCTGATACCATGTTACGGAAGAGCAGGACAACAGAGAACAGAGGATGTAAAAGAGAAAATATTTTCCTTCTTATTATTGTCAGACTACAATGGATTATATATAGAATAGGAAAGAACAAGAAGAGTAACAAATTACAAGAAAGTACAGTAAGTGAGAGCCTAATGCACACGGTAAATATAATATATTTCTATTGCTAACACCCATGAGGTTACTAAATACTTATAGGTTGTTGTACCCCATTAGGATTCCTCAAAGAAAATTTAAGATATTTTCTCCAATATGGATTGTATAAGAGTAAGGATTGTTGGGTTATTTGTGTTTTCTCATAAATGCCCTTGCTCCAAGTGTGATTGAGCAATTTTTTTACATTCATTTCATCCATGAGGCCCTATAAATAATTTACAGCTCATTTGAACAGCATTAACAATAATGTATTGAGTTCTTTTTATATAAGAGAATCAATATGAGTAACAAGAGCTAAAATTTGGTATTCATTTTGCATTACAACCACTGTCTTCTTTGGAATTCTCTCACCACCTAACCACTTATAATTAGTCATGGTCATCTCCTCTAACAAATCATATGCTTCCTAATGTGTCTAGCTTATGAATGAGCCACCAGATAAAGCTTCTATTAATATTCAAGTAGCTCCAGTTAATCTTTTGTAAAAGGTCTACACTAACATCCACTTAGGTACCCATGAACAAATACTCACTCAAAATATCAGTGTTAAACCACCAAGTGTCGCCGGACTTACGCCCGACCACCTATTGTCTCCGGATTTTCTCCGGACCATCATCGCCGACTATGGTCTTCTTAACCTCCATCACCTGCCAACTACGATCTTTCCGACCTTTGTCGCCATACTCCAATCTTTCTGGCCTCCATCATCCGCCGACTATGGTGCTTCCACCTTCGTCGTCAGACGATGACCTTTCTGACATCCGTCACCAGATAACAGTCTTTTCGACCTTCGTCGCCAGACTACTGTCTTTCTAAGCTCCTTCGGCAGCCAACTACAATCCTTCCGACCTAACTACAGTCATTCCGACCTACATTGTCTGACAACGGTCTTTCCAACCTCTATCGCTCGCCGATTACGATCCTTTCTACCACACATCAATCGACTGTGGTCTTTCCGACCTCTGTTATCCGCCGACTATGATCCTGCCGCGCGACCAAACAAACATGTCAATATTGATTCTTCCAATTCCTACCATGCAATGCACTCCATATGATGTATATTTGCTACATCAAGCCAAGGCCTTCCCCCAAGGAATAGCCTCGTTTGTAATCGATTGCAAATGCTAGTAGATTCATTCAAATTGAGCCAAGCCCTGTGCCCCGTGATTTTTCCCCCTTTTTAGGGGTTTTCACGTAAAAACTATGGTGTCTCTTATGAATGCTGCACCATTCTCTTTTATCTTAAACTTTATATTTCTCTATCGTCGCAAATATTCCAAGACACAACAATTAGTATAATCTACCGTCACCTTCGAGGTAAATTTAATTAATAAATATAAATGAAGATGCATGTGCACTGTACTTTTTATTTATTTTTATTTAAATTACTTTTTTTTTAAACGGCTTATTCATTTTATATATATATATATATATATTGGCGAAGTCCCTACCTAACAGAGTTTGCTAAAAAAATTACTAAAAATTTAATTTCTAAAATAATTTTAAAAGTTAATTTCTCTACTGAAACTTTATAAAATAGTAATTGGAACAGAAATATTTCAATAAATATTTTTTATCTTAGAGGTTTGGGGAGCAATTAATGCACTAATTACTAAAGGCTTGTTTGAGATCAAATTTATTTTCATTTGAAAAATCATTTAAGAGCAATTTAAGATCATTTTTCTATTTTTTCATTCTTTAACAATAAATTTAATTAAAAATAAACTTAATTTTATGCTTGTGAAATTTAGAGATAACTTTATCTTTTAATTAATATTTAAAGTGTTTAATCACTTTTTAAGTGTTTGATTTGTGCTCATTTGCACATCTTATTTTAAATATAAAAATAAAAACTTGTTGTTTTTAATATACCAAAGATGTTTTATTTCTTATAAAAAATATATCAAATAAATAAAAATAAAAAATAAAAAATAGAGAAATCCCACGTGGCCCTTAGGGGGTGTTTGGTATAGGATTGGATTAAATTTTAGTAGGATTTACTAAATCCTGTAAATTCGGATTGAGTAAATCTTGGGCTCTTAAATCCTGAATTGTGTTTGGTATGACAATTTTTAAATCCTGTTAAATCCAGAAAGATGTTTGGCAAGAGATAACAGGATTTAAAACGGTTGGAGATTTAAAATTGAATTAACTAATTATTTTGAAATAACTAATTATTTAAATAATATTCCTACTAATTATTTATTTAATAATTTAATTACTATTTTATTAGTTTTAATTATAAATTTTATTATTAATTATCTCATTTTTCACTTAAGAATTCTAATGCTCATTAATTATTTAACTATTATTTATATTATTAATTATATGTTTAATAATGTATAAGATAATTACATTAATTTATAATTACTAATTATATTACTAACTATTTTATTAAGTTAAATTAGACAATTAATTTATACACTAATTCTACTATTAATTATTTAATTAATTTACTTAGTTATTAATATTTTAAATTATATTAATTAAGCAAACGAATGAAAGCGCCTAGGGTTTGCTTTTAATCTTCTCTTATTCGTCCATGTTGTTCGGCTTCATTGCTTGGCAGGAGGTGTTGAGATTGCACGAGTCGCTTGTTGGCTCCTTCGTTGCTTCGCAGGAGGTGTTGAGATTGCACGAGTCGCTTCTTCAGCTCCTTCGTTGCTGTTCGACTTCGCTACTTCGTTGTTGTTCGACTTCGCTCCTTCGACGACGTTCATTTCCCGTCGGATCGGACGTTACAACATTTTGATCTGAAGGAACGACGGGAGCTCCCTCTCGCTCGCTGTGAAGGTAACTTTCTCCCTTTCGCGCGGTTCTTCGGCCAAATCCCGTAAATCCGACTTCTACCTGGATTAGGATTTACCGGGATTTAGCGGATTTACGGCGTAAATCCGCAAATCCGGGATTTACGGATTTGCCGGATTTACGTCGACGTTTTTTGCGTTTGGCTGGATTTATCGTAAATCCTGCTTAAAATCCCGGTATAAATCCGATACCAAACACCCCCTTAAGATTAATATTTAAATTTTAAATCTTATTTTTAATTTTATTATGTGTTAAAAAATTAGTGGTGAAAATAGCACCTTTTAAGCTTGCATAATGAGTCTACATACGTACAAAATAAAAGAGAGAAAGTTGCATAAATTTAAAGAAAGCAAATATTTTTTACGTGAAAAATTCATAGAGTAAAAAAAATCAAATGGTTAGATCTACAAATTTAAATTTGTTGTTACAGATATTTATCCGTATTTATAATTAGAGAATGTGACATTACAATATACCACTTGAATATTTTCTCTTTAGAAAGCAATAGAAGGTGACAGCACTGAAAAAAATAAGATGAGCAGTTTTTTATGACGTCGGTAAAGGGTGATTGATAGGAGCATCTTAACTAAAAGTTGTCTTAGAAATAGAATATCATTTACTGCATATTTGTAAGGAAGAGATGATATATGAAATATATTTTTATAATGATTTCTTGCATCAGTTGATATCAGAGTTTAAACTCGAGAAGAATGGTGGATTTCAAATGTCCACTCAACGACGACAATCAGAGGAGAAATTCTGACAGCATATATCAGCCAGCAATCATATCGATTGTTCGAACCTACCCACCATTGGCAATCCTGCCAGCAAAATAGATCTCCCCATTCTTGGCAACCATACCGGCAAATCGACGTCCTCCGCTCATGCATGTCTCCAGCTTCGCCATTTACTGCCATGTGTGATCTGTAACGTGAATCGCCTGTGGCTCCCCTCTGCTCCAGCATGCGACTAGCTCCATCTTCACTCTTGTGTGACCCGTGGTCTTACCTGTCTGTAGTTCTCTTCCGTTACAACCAGAGATTTTGGACCCACAATCCACGCTCATTGTGACATCTCTAGGTTCAACATTCAGTTTTGTTCGTTCTAACCCGACTTGAAAAAGGTCAAGATTTGAAAATTTTCGTTTTAAACTCATTTACATGTTTTTGAGAGTGTTTTAATACTTAAAAATGATTGTATGTATTCTAGAATGAGCCCCGTGTTTAGAAATTTTACTTTTGAAGCACCCCAATGTTGGGTGTCTAAGTGTTGCAGCGCTCCACTTAGTAAAGGTGTCAAATAGTGAAATTATAGTGCCCCCCCGGTTAAAAATTTTAAGATTTTGAACTAGCGTCACAGTGCTGAATGGTTGCACCACAGCGCTAGACTACTAACAACACTTTAAATATATTTTAAAATCATTGTTCGATTCATTCGATCAATCGCAACCAGCCATGAGGAGAGAGAAAGATAGAGATTTAGAGAGGGAAAATTAAAGTAAAATTTTTAGTTGTTTCTGGTCATTTTTAATCATCGTCCCAGTTGAAAAAATTGTTTGGATCGAAATAGATCACATTATGTCTATCTCAGTTTAAAAAAAATATGAAGTTATTTTTTAATTTTTCTGATTAAATTTATATTTTCGTTATCGAAAAAATGAGAATAACTTTGCTCTGAAAAAACTTTTACCTCGTAGCTTTTTATATATTATAGAGACTGAAATTATGAACATTCTGAATATTTTTTAACAAAATTTTATTGAGTTTTTTTTTTTTAAATTGTGCCGTTTTTTATCGAGTATGAAATAATCTAGATTCTTAAAAATAGTGTTATAGTACAATTAAAGTCTTAAAATAGTATTTTACATAATCTTTGGTAATTTGGTTATATTTTGAAACAGTAAAATTTAATTCAATAGAAATTTTTATTGCCTATCATTATAGAAAATTGTACAATTTTGACACCTTCTTAATTATGCTTTAAGTGTTATAGTGTGAGGAAATATGTGTATATGTGACTCAATTATGACTACTGGGAGATATAAGAGGTCCCAATCCTTCGAGATTCTGCCTATATATGTGAATATTTTAGTGCCTATAAAGCATGTTCTAGTGGCTATGAGCTATATTATGATGCTATAAGTACAAAATGGATATATAAGATGTCAGAATCTTTTGAGATTCTATTTGGGTGCGAGAAAAAGGAAAAATGAAAAATGATATGAATTATTATGGGATATAAATTTATATTTAATATTATGTCAAGAAAATTGCTATGCTTTACCACTGTTCTCAGTATAATGATCTTTTATATTGCATTTAACTATTTTTAAATATTCAAAAAAAATATTTAATAAAATAATTAAAAATTTTAGATCAATTTGTGTGGCCTACTTAGATGTTATAGCTTACTGTGATTTTGCTTCTGATTTTCAAGTTTTGGGAAAGAGACGGAACTGATTAATTAGCAGTTTAAGATTGTATCTAAGTTGATAGTTTTTTCCTATTTTAATTTTTGTACAGTTAAGGATACCTTTAATTATATTTTATTATACTTAATGTTATGTAGTGATGTACTATAGTGTAGATATATTTTAATTAAATGAAAAAAAAAATTATGGGTGAGTTTATTTTTAATACTGGGATATTTTAGTATTTTTGTAGTTTTTTTATTTATTTAAAATGAATATTAGAAGAGAATATAAAATATGAATATTTTAAAACTAAATCATGGGATTTGCCCGTCACAGCCCAACACAATAATTATTATCCTAGTTGAGTTGGGTTGTGACAAGCTTTTATGGTACCAAATAATAGTTTTATAATATATTGTAAAATAGAGCTATAGGATTTGATCTGTTTGTCAAGTGGGATAGTTTTGACTCAATCTAGTGTGTTCATTTTTATTTATTTTATATACATATATGTTCAATTGCATATTTTATGTGAGATAGATCTGCTAGACCCAGACATAATAAATGGGCAGTGCTAATCAGGCAGCCCCTATAGATAGTATTGTTATGATAATTGGTTTTGATATAATTTCACAGTTTAATAGGCTAATAGCCCAAATGGTGGGTAGGGCATAGAGCAGAGTTCCTGATGTGATATTTGATGAGATAGACCCATATTTGTAGACGTTTTTGAGATTGAAGCCTCTGAGATTTGAGGGTGATGTTGACCCCAGGGTAAAAGAGGACTAGTTGATGAGTTTAGATAAGACATTTAATGATATGTAGTGTCCTCCTGAGAGGAAAATACAATTGGAAGTTTTTCTTTTAGATGACGAGGTTGAGCATTAGTGGATGGGCCAGTAAAAGAAGAAATTTCAAGGAAGCTTGAATTCTCTAATTAGCTAGAAAGAGATCTCAAATATGTTTAGAACTTGGTTTGTACCACCAGCTTCTACACGACAGAAGATGCATGAGATTTTTTTGAGACTGATTCAAGGGAGTAGAGTTGTGGTGCCGTATAAGGTAGAGTTTAATACTTTAGCTAGATATTCTCCACAACTTATTAGCACATATTGAGAAGTGCTACAACTTTTTTAAAATACTTTGTGATAGTTTAAGATAACCACTAGTATCATTTTATATTTTCAATTTCTCCGAGCTTGTAGAGAGAGCTCATCTTATGGAAAATGATTTGATGACACTCAAAAATGGTGGACTACTAGTAGGAAAAGTTCAATGATTAGACTTTTGATAGTGGATATTTTTTGGGAAGAAGAGCATATTCATACATGGAGAGTTTAGGAAATATAGATAATCTATGTCTATGACAACTCTAAGTAGGGACAGTGTTATTAGTTATAGGAGATTTATTAGTGGGGCACTTATGTGTCAGAGTTATGACAGACATCACTTCAGTCAGTATTGTAGGATGAATGACCATTATTTTAGATGTGGACAAGTAGGATATAGAATGGTTGAGCGTTCATATGAAAGATTTGACTAACCATCTGAGCCTAGATTTGACCAACGATCTAAGCCCAAATTTGAGAGGTATGTTAGACCAATAGGGAGACCAAGGGTAATTTCACTTCATACGTTTGTTGAGAGTTTTACTGGAAGAGATAATGGATTTAGTTTTGTGGCAGTTAGAGCATTTGGCAATGGCTAGAGAGAGTTTGTTAATTCTGTTGCACAAACTCTAGCTCGTCCACATGTGTATAGTTTGACTCAATAGGATTAGTCATCAAACTAATATGCTCTTCTTTCTATTAATAGGACCATGGGGAGTAGCTTGCCCAACTCCACAAACTCCTATAACCCTTGCCTCTCTCTCTTTTTTTTTTTTTTGTAAGAAACCTACATTCTAAACTAGATTAGAGGCTAGAAATGCCTCAAATATTGTGACATGTACAACTTATATTTTTTTTATCCAAATTATATTTTATTTGATTTTGGAGGTAGTTATTTATTTATTTTCAAGCTTTTCTTCAACTTACTATATTTATCTTCAATTTTACTGTCTATTTTTTGTTACTTAATTGATTGGAGATAATATAATAGCTAGTATGGTCTATTTTTATGATTATAAGATTTTTAATTAGAAGTGAAAGTTTATCTTAATTTTATTACTCATTTCTATGTTTGATATTATTTTTGATATGAATTAGTTGAGTCAATATGAAGCTCAAATTGATTACTTAAAAAACATGTCACATAATTTTTGCACAGAGAGAGTTATATATTTCAAGGTGTTTGAAAAGTTCTATCTGATTTGATCTCTGTTGTGGAAGCAGATAGACTATAGAAGAAGAGTTGCATGGTATTTCTAGAATCAGTTTAGGATAGGAGTTTAGATTATAGTTTTCTTTCTGATGTCCCAATAATAATATATTTTTCAGATGTGTTTCTTAAGGAGTTGGTAAGTTTACCTCCGAATGGAGACATAGAATTCTACATTGATGTATTTCTGAGTACATCTCCAATATTTAAAACTCCGTATATGATGGCTTCTAAGGAGCTTAAGGTGTTGAAGGTTCAACTTCAAGAGTTAATTGACAGGAAATTTGTTCATTCTAGTGTGTCTATGTAGAAAGCACCCATTTTATTTATTAAAAAAAAGTATGGCACAATGTATGTATATATATTGACTATATGGAGTTGAACAAAGTCACTATCATGAATATGTATCCTCTATTATCGATTAATGATATATTTGGTCAGCTTGTTAGATATTCTATATTCTTAAAGATTGATTTGCAATCTAGATATTATCAAATAAAGGTAAAAGAGTTTGATGTTATGAAGATAACTTTCAATATGAAGTACATACACTATGAGTAACCAATCATGCCTTTTAAGGTGATGAACACATCAGTCATCTTTATGGATCTAATGGACAGAGTGTTTATAATTTTTTAGAATCAGTTTGTCATTATTTTCATAAATGATATTTTTGTATATTCTACTTTTGAGAATGATTATGCAAGACATCTGAGGATTATTTTAGAGACTCTGAGACAACACCAGTTATATGCAAAATTTTCTAAATTTGATTTTTGGCTGAAGAGTATTTCTTTTTTGGGACACGTGGCGAGTAATGCTGGTATTTATGTTGATTCCTTGAAATTTCATACAGTCATTGATTAGCCAAGACCTACTATTATTGAGGTACGTAGTTTATTAGGTATTGACATATATTATAGAAAGTTTGTGAATAAGTTTTCTCAAATTATGCATCTCTAACGAGACTTACTTAGAAGTTAGCAGCTTTTACACACTGGAGTGTGAGGCTAGTTTTTAGATACTGAATGATTGTATGACTTATACTCTCATTTTGGGTCTTCCTTTTGGTATATAAAGCTTTCAAGCATTCAGTGATGCCTCATTGAGAGATTTAGGATGTGTTCTGATGCATCACGGTAGAGTTATAGCTTTTACTTCCTGACAATTGAAGTCATATGAGAGGAACTATCTGATACATGATTTAGAGTTAGTTGTTGTAATATTTTCTTTAAAGATCTGAAGACATTATATGTACGGTGTCAAATGTTAGATTTTTACTGATCATCATAATCTGAAATATATAATCACTTAGAAGGGTCTAAACCTAAGGCAAATGAGATGGCTTGAGTCGATCAAAGACTATGATTTGACAATTCAGTATTAGTCTGGTAAAGCTAATGTGGTGGTATAATCTATGAGCAGGCAATCTTCTCGATTATAATATCTACAACTTAATTTTGATGAGCATTTGATACAGGATATTAAGAGATTATAGTTTGAGGTGATTTCTTCTACTTATTGAGATTCTGGAATATTGACTCAGATGATTATTCAACTTTCTTTACAATAAATAATTTAGAAATCTAAAAAATTACATATATAATATTCAAAGTTAATTAATCTGATTAAATTTGGTAAGAAATTTGAACTACGAGTATCTGATTATGGTATTATCTTCTACAAGAATAGATCATATATTTGAAGATCTAAGGCTAGAAATTTTATATGAAACTCATTATTCAAGCTATACGATTCAACCATGTAGCAACAAAATATACAATGATTTGAAAGATTTGTTTTGGTGGCATGGATTGAAAAGTAATGTGTCCTACGACCTACACACCTATGCCCGTCGTCGTTCCTC
Source organism: Dendrobium huoshanense (assembly GCA_016618105.1). Lineage (NCBI taxonomy): Eukaryota > Viridiplantae > Streptophyta > Magnoliopsida > Asparagales > Orchidaceae > Dendrobium > Dendrobium huoshanense. The sequence continues at coordinate 31,690,192 of CM028349.1, read as the reverse complement.
CTGTGTTCCTCCAAATCCTCCCAGAATTTTTCAGACACAGGGGGAGTATGATGCGGAGCATCTTAACTAAAGGTTGCCTTAGGAATAGTATATCATTTATTATAAGTTTTCTAAAATTTTCTAGAGATTTCTATTGCTATGTTTCATATTAAATAAATTTAAGAAAGAGATTCCCTAAATCAGTGATGGTTGGCATCTGGTTTGGACAATGAAGGTTGCTGTCAGATTGGGAACTAGAGTGATATTAATTAGCAGATGCTTGATACTAGTGAAAAAGTGATATAAACCCTTCACTGTAGGACATCGAAGGGTGGTGTTCACTGAACATTGATAGATAATGGAGGGCAAAAGTTGTTGTTGGGAGTAAGATTTTGATTAGTGGACACAAAGCAATGAGTAAGATTTTGATTAGATAGACGTCGATGAACAGTTGGAGTTTGACAATGATGAACTAGCAATTGATAAAGCGGAAAAACATTTGGAGTTAATTGTAAATGGGGGGCAACATTTGTCAACAAATGTTAGTAGATTTGGGACCATCAATATCATTTATGAATTTTTTATGCTCCAAGTTAAAAATGTGAAAAATATAAAGAAAACTAAGACTTTTTAATAAAACTATATATTCAATTTGATGGTTAAGGGCTTTGACTACTATTACACAGTATGACAATATGGCTGAGAATCAATAGACTCAGGTGTACATTTAAAAAATTTAGATTTTATTTGAGACGATTTTCTTGCTATTTTTTAAAGCAATTTCTTAGTACAAATATTTTTTAAACTAGAAATTTTTATGCTAAAAAATTGTTTTTGAAAACAGTAATAAAGCTGTCTCAAACTAGAGAAATTATTCTGTGCGGAGTCGGGGTGAGAAGAATTGTCTGAACTATGAGTATATTGATTTGATACACACTGTGTACACTCATATTTCTGAATAGTTCTTTTTATTCAGACTCCGCTCAGAATAATCTCTCCCCAAACAAAGCCTTAATCATATGGGTTTGAGGCTATTACCATTTGTACTTTTGCAGTCAATCTTTCTATGCATAGCCGTATAGATGCAGCTTTATTGGTTGCACCTAATTTGAATTGCTTTTTTTTTTTTCTTAGCTGTTTGCGTAGACGCTGCTAACATGTTTGAATGAGATATTTGTAATTTCTTAAGAAACTATTTCTTACAAAAAATAAAAAATTATGCTGGAATTACAATGTTAATAATTCTATATTTAATAGAGATGACTAATCATATAAGTTTTTTTTTTTAATATTTATTAGAGGAAACTGTATAAATCAATATTATGCTGCACGTCAATTGGTAAGTAATTTAGGCTTCGTTTGGGACGGCTATTACTTTATAAAATAGCTTTTTAGTGTAAATATTTTTTAAGAAAAAAAATTTGTACTAAAAAGCTTCTTTATAAAGCTGTTAGAAAGTTGTCCCAAACCTAGCCCGACTCATGCCCCAAGTCATAACCTACTTCTTAATTAGCCTATCTTCTAAATGTGATTATTGAGAACTTTGAACCTGATTTTTATCAACTCCAATCTTCTTCTTTATCAATCATGAAAAGAAATAAAGCAACGCCATCATGCGTTATGCTCATGAGTACCTGCAACATAATCATACACATTCATAGATTAATTCCATTAAAGAAAAGAACAAAATGCTTTACATTCCATGCCATCCATGATTGGAAAACATCAGCATGGAAGCTTTTTCAACACTGATCTCATTACGGGGTGAAATTATTCTGTGCGAAATTATTATGTGCGGATACGGATGTCATCCGGAAGTGAATCAGAGTGCATCACGTCACCTCTTTGTTGTGTACTGTGGTTGTGTACCCACTATGTACCAGGTGACATAGTGCCCTCTAATTCGTCTTCAGATGATCTGGTATCCGCCTTACGGAGACCTAGCAATTCTAGAGTGTGAAGATTGATATGCCTATTAGATGAAGATTCTAGATTTCAAGCCCCCTTGTGTCTGATATTCGCATCTCTTGTCTTTTATATGCAGATGACCTTCTCATCTTTGAAAAAGTTGATGTTGATAACTGTAAAAATTTGGTTCATATTTTGAATATTTTTTCTGCTACCACCAGTCTTTACATTAATTATAGCAATAGCTCTATCATCATTCCTTCTAATTGCCTTAACTATGATGCCATTTGTATCACTCTTAAAATCCCTATTCCCTCTAAGTGTATTAATTATCTTGGTATTCCTATTTCACCCTACAATCTTAAAGTTGCATATTTCTCGAGCTTAATGGAGGTTATTTGCCACAAATTATCTGGTTGGAAAGCAAAATGTTTATCTTTTACTGGGCGGTTACAATACCTACGCTTTACTATTTGGAATACCATTGCTTACTAGATTAGAGGGTTGATTTTACCAAAATATATTATGAAGCAAATTGATAAACTTTGTGCATATGATTTCATTGAAAAATACTTGCAAACCCAAACATCAAGGAGGCCTTGGCATTCCTCCTTTACAAGCTCTACAATTCAGCTTCCACTATGCTCGTATTCCAAATACACCTTTCCTTGGAAGCCTCCCCCATCAAATGATACCCCTTTTTGGAAGTCTCTGTGTAAACATGCTGCTATTGCTAGAGAGAAGTTCCATTTTAATGATTGTAAGACCTTCTCAATTTCTCTTTATTGTGATTATTGGATTGAAGGTAAACAGATTTTGGAGGTTCCTGGGCTTTCTCATCTGCAAGATGTTTTTCCATTTAATGCCTCTATTGGTGTTTTATTAAAAGATGATGGGTGGAAGGTTCCCATCAATCTTTCCCCGGCTGCTCTTGATATTTTGAATCTACTTCTGGTATATAATTTGATTTGCTTGTATTGGAGTGATGGAAATACTTTGGGTCTCAACAAGTATATTAATTACTTTTATAGGCTGCTTCCCATGATTAATTAGCACCATTTTGTTTGGCACAAAAAAAATGAATTGCATTTTTCTACCTACTGTTGGATGGCGATCTCAAATGGATTAAAAACTGTGGACAATCTTATTCATAGGGGGATACTTGTTAATCCGCAATGTGTTCTTTGCAATTCTTGTGCTGAATCTTCTACTCATTTATTTTTTGAGTGTGACTTTTCTTTTGCTATCATTATGAATTTGTTTCCCTCTCTTAAAAGCCATATGCAAAGGCCAAATTTATTGCAAGTGTTTGATAGCATATATGTGGCTAATGTTAAAGTTCGGCCTTTATATTTCTTTTGGCTTGTTGCTCGGTTTAAATGGCTTGGAAACAAAGAAATAAGAGGAAGTTTGGTACTTCTCAAGCCTCTATTGTCACGGTTTCTCACATGATTTGTAGAGCTGTTTTATTAAAAATTTCTAAATGAAGAAATTCGGATATGCTGTTAGACTTGCTGTAATGTCCTCAGCTGGTTATTTGAGACATCCCCAGCTGTTCATTGGTTGTTCTGAAACAGTTTGTTTCCTTCTTCTAATCCAACTGGTGGGTTCAATTTTTTGAGGGCGATGATGTTCGAATTTCCCCTCCCCTTGGACGGCAATCTTTTGTTCCTTCATGATGCTGCAGCTGATATAATATTTGAAATCTGGAGAAATTTTGATCTTCGGCAATTCCTTTTGGCTGAGCCCGTCTAACCTCGGCTTAGATTGTTCTATCTCTCTTTTGAGTTTATAGGACACTTGTATGTGTTAGCTTTTTCTTATTGCCTCTTTTGATTTTTTTGCTCTTTACTATAATTTTGCTTCACCTTTTCCCTCTTACACTTGTAACTAATTCCTGATAAATGGAAAAGGGCTCTGCGCTCATTTCCCCCCACCCCCCAAAAAAAAAAAGGATGGATCTGCCATTTCCCAGTTCAGCTTTTCTTCATTATGCTTCCATAGTGATTTTCTTACAAAATATATCATATCATAATTTCTATTTATGTGAAAAATATTATTATATCATAATTTATTATGTTTCAGTATTTATCTCATTATCTATTTTTTTCTCTTTATGTATTATCCTTTCTTCCCACAGATTAGCTTACAGGTCTAGTTAAAAAAGCAAAACTCCGACAACACAGTGCTGAAAATCAAAGGCTGTGCATGTCTCCATATATTCATAGTGCGTAATAAAGTGAAGGATTCCATGCGCACAAGCACAACAAAGTGAAAATGTTGTGGCACAGCTAGCTAAGGTTTCGTTTCGGATGATTAATTATTTTGTGCGTACTCTGGATGTAACGACCCGGCCCGGCTAGCCCGATAATATCGGGGCGGGAACAGACGATCGTACGGAAGAGCATTAGAAACATAAATCAAATTCATTAGATAAATAACATCAGTACATAAATATCATTTATAAATAAGAAAGAGTCACTAAAACAACATCAAATACAGATAATCCCAAACAGTTCAGATTATCTCAATACCAATAAAAACTTTTGAGTCAACATTAGATAAACTCTACATACTGTTCATACTCAGATATTAATTCAAACCTTAGACTTAAAACATAAAATAAATGGAACCTTTCATCCTGAGGTCTCCTACGACGATACATGTAAGGTCGTCGTGCAGCCATTACTTTTCTCCTGAAAAAGATTTCCAAAACGAGGAATGAGCTAAAGCTCAGTAGGAAACATGTATTCAATTCAAATTCATGACTTAAATAAAATAAAACATTCATTTCTTAAAAAAAAAATAGAATCAACTATTGATAAGCATAAATTTAATAACATTATCATACATGAGTTTTCCTTAAATATTTCCTTTAGCATTTTCATTTATCTTAAAATTTTTCTTTCATTAACCTTTATTTTCATCAAATCCTTTCATTTATATGCATCAAATACTTTAATCATAAAAATATTCATCCGTCCCGGAAGTACCAGTTTTCGTACTGATCAGGTACGCAGTCAAAAGTTTTGGCCATTTCCTTTACCATTTGGCTCCGAAGAACTCCATTACCATTTGGCTTATACAAGCCCCATTACCATTTGGCTTATGAAAGCCCCATTACCATTATTTTGGTACTTCCGGATCAACATGCAAATGCAATCTAATAAATCTTATAGGGTTAAATTATTCAGAATTTCATAAGGGTTCGTTCATTTCGTTTCATACATAATTATTTCCATATTTATATAAAATTCAAATGTGAGACATTAAGCAATTACAGCACCATTCTTATGTACGAATAAAATTCAAACTTAACATATAAAATCTGCATGTAATTGAACAGTTATAAACTAAACATGATTTCCTTAACATTAAAGAAAAACATTAAATAATTTAGAGGCATAAATTTGATTTAAATACAAGTACCTACCTCAAAGTTTTCAAAGTAGACTTCTACGACGTACGACGTCGTTCCAACACTCGTCGTTTCTCCTTAACGTTCAAAGCCTAGAATGATTTTAAAAGAGATATGTCAAATCACCCTTCATTTTTCCTTAATGATTTCCTATTACACTTAGTAGATTTTTAATTAAATAGATATAAATTTTCGGATTAATTAAATACCTAAATTTTGGAAATTCATAAATCTCCTATTTCATCCAAACATTGATTCTAAATTGATCATTAACATATAATAATAATAAAATAATAATTTTCGGATTAAAAATAATCAAAATAATCATAAAAACAAAACTTTCATCAAAAATCTAAATTTATGTCTTCAAAACATTTTTAATATCCTTAGGAACAACATTTGTAAAAAGGATTTCTCAAAATTAAAAATCTAAGAAAAACCCTAATTTTTCTTTTTCCAAAAACTCCTCAAATTTACATGTTTTCATAATCAAAATATTCCTCTAATCATTCCCTAAAGATTCCTTAAAGAAATTTTGGAAGAAAACTATTTTTAGGAAAAACCCTAGAAATTTCATTCTCAAAAATCTAAAGATCTAAAAGGTTTCGTTTGAAAAGAATCATACCGGAGTAATCCTCTCGTCGTCCTCTTCGATTCGACCTAAAGCTCTCGCCGGAAAATCGTCGCCGGAGTCACCCTCGCGGAAGCCGCCCGTCCGTCCGTCCGCTCCCTCTCTCCGTTCGGTCCGCTCGTTTGCGTGAAATGAGAAGGGAGGAGGGGTCGGTTATGCCTAATAAGAGAATTTGGGTTTGCTATTTACCATACTACCCTCACTTAAATGGATTTGGCCTTAATACAAATGAGGGGTAAAGTTGTCATTACAAAACTTCGTTAAATTTTAGCTCCTAAAATAGGCTAAATTAGGTAAGGGTTATTTATATCAAAATGATCAAAATTTTGCGTAGGATTTTCTAAAATTAATTTCGTTGCATTCCGATAACCTTGAAAATTTTACTTAAAAATTCGTCGCGGCGCTTTAAAAAGCGTGCGATGCCTAAAATAGGATTTTCGGGTTTTACACTGGATGCCGTTTTGAGGCAAATCAAAACATGTCACGTCGCCCGTTTGTTGGTAGTGGGGCTTTGTACCATTGTGTACCGAGCAAAGGGGCAATGTGGCATATTTTGGTCGGTCTCCGGACAACGTTTGACATCCGCACAGAATAATTTGAGCTTAAGCAAGTTCTTGCCTTTTATTAATGGTGTGAATGCGTCACAACGCTCTTACATCTGTTGTCGAACTAAAAACCTTGGCGCAATCGCCTGAATCCTAATAATTTGGATGATTTAGGGGGGCTCATCATCAACTATTTGAGAATTGGCTACATGAATTTTCTGTAGGATATCTACTTTTGTAATAGGAAGTTAACGGTTGTTGGAAATCAAATTTGAAAGATGATGAGGTTGGAATCAACGGCAAGGTGGATCTGGGATGGATTAAGCTGCAAGACGATGGCATCTAGACGCAACAAAGATTGATGGAACCTACGGGATCATAGCAGAATGCGGCGGATCTTAGGGGCTGTTTGGTAGCAAGATTTAGGCCGGATTTGAGGCGGATTTGAGCGAAATCCAACCAAACGGCATAAAATATAAAACCAAATCTCATTGCAAATGAAAGCCACCCTAGACGGAAAATTCCGCCTTTTCGTGCAAAATCCCATATTTCTGAAATCCTATTTTTTGCCGGATTTATGAAATCCATTGGCTTCAGAGGAAAAGTTCGCTCGTCAATTCCGCTCTATAGTCAAACAGTCACACTGGATTTAATAGGATTTATCATGAAATTTACCAAATAGTTTTCAGGATTAGGCCTCTGATGATTTTTGAAATACGGATACAGAGAATTTATGAAATCTTACTTAAATCAAATTCTGGGTGTTACCAAATGAGAGATTATTCTGTGCAGAAACCGGATGCAGAACACCGTCCAAAGAGGCCAATCAGAATGCGCCACTGTGCGGACGCCGAATGCCATCCGGAGACCAACCAGAATCCGCTCTACGTCACCCTGTGCTCGGTACTGCTCGGTACCACTGACCAAACAACCCCTTAGAGATTGCTTGGAGAACAGGTGAGTTACAGTAGTAGAGAAAAACGCTGCAGTTGGGGTTTCTATAGTAGATGTAATAAACCGGTTTGGCAAGAAGATGCACTGGGAATGAGGACTGAGGAGGCACTCAATATGAGGATCTTAGGCTTGGTTTGGAACAGTTTTTAGCCTAACTTCTTTGCTACTTTGAGAAATTTTTTATACTAAAAAATTACTTTAGCAATAGTAAACAAAATCTTAATGAGATTTGGAACGGTGTTAAATCGTTGATAACGAAGTGGGCTTGGTGCAGGAGGCAGTGCTTATGTGGATGGGCCCTCGCACTGTGTCTGTGTCAGTGACAACAATTTTTATGCACAGATATCAGATATTGATCAATTGCGAGTGTAGAGCAATTCAAGCACTCTACGATATATTGACAATCTTCATAAACGATAATTTTTGTTATGGAAATCTCGACCGGGATTTTCACTGGCCTAAGAACAGTTCTTCCTCGTCACAAAAAAAAAAAAAGTTGTACTATTAAAGCTTTAATTTGAATTAAAGGTGATTTAACGTTGAATGTGAAGTAATTTGTTATAAATTTGATTCAGATTGCTACACATGATGATGTAATTAATAATCATTACATGAAATAATTGAGATTTTTATTTTGAAGTCAAACTTAGAAGTAATGTCACCCATGAAGTTTATATTAATTATTAATAAAGTAAATAGACTTTTTTAAATGTATATAACGTGTAAGATTCAAATTTAAGTAATGGGTGTTTAAAAGTTCATAAAATAAATGTCTCTGTGTGATGTGTCTAATTATATCAGATAATAATTTCAAAATAAATAATTATTGTATTGAGGAAGCTTTAAAACAAGATCAAAATTAATTTAATAAGGGTTTTTGGGAGAAAATATCAAATTCTTCATGGTAAAAAATATCTCAGGATTAGGGTCGTCAAAATCGGATCACGGGTTGGGTTCAGGTCCAATCTGAAAGGGACCCAGCACTTTTCAACCCCATCCGTTTTTAAAAATGGGCCAGTTTTTTGGACCCGAACCAGACCCATGAATTTGTTGCCTTCCATAAATCTGTCGCCTTTCGTAAATATGTCACCATTTGTTCGTGCGGTAATTTAGCCAAATCCCGTAAATTTGCTTCCGTAGCACCGCTTGCCCTCCGTTCGCTCTTTAATTAAGCCAAATCCTATAAATCCGCCTTCCGCTCCGGTGCTTATTTAGTCAAGTCCCGCAAATTTGCCGCCTTCCGTTCGCTCGCCTTTCTGAACGCACGAGAGAGACCAAGGTGATAAGCGAGTAACACGACAGAGACGCGACGAGTAGGCAAGCAAAACCGAGTCAAAATCAGGTTTTCGGGTTGACCCGAATCCGCCCCGAAATTCAAAAATGGTCGAAATTCAAGACCCGAACTTGACCCGTTCTTTAAAAGGGTTGACCCGAAACTAAAGAAATTTTGGGTCCGGTTTGAACCGGATTTTCGGATCGTATCAATTTTTGACACCTCTACTCAACATGGAAGATTTTCTTACAAATAACTAAGTTTAAAAATGCCAAAGTATTTATGATGGAACCACCTAGTTATCCCAAAAGCACTTGAAATATTAAATTATTTATTTAAAATTTAGGTTATTAAAAATTAATATAATCCCCGCTCAAACTAACATCTTTTTCTTTTTCTTGCCTACCTATTTGTCGAAGTACTGTGTGTACCAGCGTTTGCACTTTTGTGATTTTTGAAATCTCTATAGTTTCGCCTTATAATTAGCAGATCTCGATATTCATAGCCTGCACAAATGGCCTTCTTATTTCCGGCCCACAGAGAGGCAAATCTCCTAGTTTGCGTCCCGTGCTAGTGTGGACTTCTGTGTTCGCCAAGCCTGGATCTCATGATTCGGAGCTTGCAAGCTACATCAGGCCTTCTCCAGTCGTTCCACAAATAGGCGAATGGAGAGTCTCAGACATGCCAATCGAACTCAATTTTTGCTGGTATTTAGTCGCTGATGAACAGTGCGACGCCAATATTGGCATCGCACTGTTCACTTTTGCCATTTCTTTCTCTCTACCGAACTCCATCGGAGAAAGGCGCGAAAGAAACGACGATGATTTTGAGGCAAAATGACGTTCCACTGGAGATGAATCACGACACTTTTTGATTTTACTCCATTTTGCAGTGAAAAATGAGAGTTTCGGTTAGAGATGTCCTTAGGACCGCAAAAGAATGCACGACTGATAAGATTTTATTTATATGTATTTGATAAGATAAATGAAAAAGTTTGAACAATTTTGATTAAACTGGATAGTTAAATAAACAATTTTGAACAGCCTGACGTTCGGCTAGTTTATGTTCACAAACAATATCGTTTAGAGTTTGTGAATATGCTCATTAAGAAGCTCTATTAAAAAGATTGATTATGTCTTATTTACTTAAAAAATATTATATCATAATTAATTTTAACTAATGAGATATATATATATATATATATATATATATATATATATATATATATATATATATATATATATATATATATATATATATATAACTAAGGTTATTTAACTAATTATATATAAGTCAAATAGTCAAATCTACTTTTTTCCTCTTGCGCCTCAGCTTACCCAATTCCCGCCTCACTTCCTGATTCTCGCTTCACGTCTCCCGCCTCGGCTTCCGCTCTGATGAGCATTGAACCGAGCTCGAACTCAAGCGTGCCAAGGCTCAGCTCCATTCGGTTCATTTGCAGCCCTAAGTCCTTCCACCCTTATGTGCATGCACCAAGCTCACGACCTATTTATACATGATGTGATAGAAAGACTATATTTAACATTATCAGGATGACTGCTTTTTAATCTTCAATTTGGCACTTAATACTCCCCACGAATCTATTATTTCTAGCAGTTCTTGGCCCTTGACACAATCTCTGTATTGTATTCAGCTAATTTGGAATGTTTTAACGTTATTACAAATACCAGTATTTTGTGGGATAAGGATCTTGTTGTTTGTAATGGGAGAGACCTTCTTCAAGAATTCTTTTGTTCCATAAAAGATGTTATACTATTGCCTTGATGTTGATTGGAATAAACTCAATGGTTCAAATGCTATTTTTAAGAACATACTATAATATATTGTTGGATGTCTATTAGTAAGGGCCAAAATATTATGGACAATTTGGAAGGATACAGCCCAAGTTTTTCAAAAACCAACTTCTTATGCAATAATTCCATTGAATCTCACTGTCACCTATTCTTTTGTTGTTAGAATTTTTTCTTGGTTGCTTAAAAGCATATTCTCTTTGAGAATTCTTTCTCCATGGGACCAAATCTTCATCAAGTTTTCACTCTTTTATTTGATTGCGAGCATAAACAAATCACAATGCTTTATTTATTAATCAACTAAAATTTTGATTTATGCTATTTGGAGGGTGAAAAATGAAAATAATCTTTATGGGATGAAGAAATGCTCTTGGCAGTATTACGATCAAGTTTAGACATTTGGTGGCTAATAACTTGAGTAGGTGGAAATCCAATAATTTTTTGTCAATAGAAATTATGGCAAATATGGGGGGGGGGGGGGGGGGGGAGAGTTTATATTTTTACATAATGCTTTATTTTCTTGATCCTACATCTTTTTGATATTTTCTCATATTTTTATTAAGTTTTGTTCTATTTTGGAAGGACTTCATTAATTATGGCATATTTTGTCATGGTTTTCTATTTAAATTATGCTAAATTAGTTTTTCTTTGTTAGAACTTAGAGAAATGCTTGCTCTTAGTGGCCCTTGGGGAAATCCTTCACTAATTTGTTAGTTTTTATTGCTCAATTATTAGGTCCTCCGGCCAGACGTAGAGGAACGTCCGGTCGGTACTAAAATCCTGCCAAAAAACTCGGTATTGCTAGGTATTATTTGGTAATAACGAGGAATGTCGTTATGTGAAGACCAATACCGAGTTATACCGAGCAATACCGAGTTATACTCTAGAAAAAACTCGGTATTTTTTTGTATAACTCGGTATTGCTCGGTATAGCTCAGTATAACTCGGTATTGGGTCTTCACATGATGGTATTCCTCGTTATTGTTTGGTATTGCTCGGTATTCCTCGTTTTTTGGCGCGATTTTAGCTCCGACCGGACGTAGCTCTACGTCCGGTCGGAGGACCTAATAATTGTTCCTACTTATTGATTGCTTGTTGTTTTGCTTCTTTTTTTTTTTTTTTTTTTTTTTTTTTTTTTTGCGATTTTATCTTTCAGCTAGGTGAATTCTTTGACCTATCGTACCGTAGTTGAGCAAACATGAAGTTCTCCTTTCTTACTCTATGTTTTCGATCTTCGATATTATTATTACGATCGAACTTTGAGCTATGATGCAAAACTTCTCCTTCAAATGCTCATGCGTAACCTAGCAATCTTGGTTTCTTTGAGTCGTGAAAATTTGGGATTTCTTCTTCTTGTTGTTGTTGGATGGCACATGTTTTTTGCATTATTTGAAATTTTGTTTCAGACTAACTCCTACTTTTGGTGGGTATCCCTTTTTGTTTTGGAAGTTATTAGTTATTAATAGTTCTTTCTCATTTGTATACTTTCTCTTCCATGAAGCTTTGCTTGTTTGTTAACATCTTTAATGAATTTGGGCTAACATCTCATTTCCAAGAAAAAAATATTGTTCCCAAATTTTGCTTCTAGTGAAAAGAATGATAAAAGGTTAAAAATTTATAATACACCTAATAGAAAATTTAAGAGGCTATTTGTTCTGCTACAAAATGAATGCAAAAGTAAAATAAAATTGATATATTAAAAATACATTTGACTTTTTTAGTTGAATAAACTATATAAATGCACGAGTTTATCTTTTTTTTTTTTTTATTAAAAATAAATGAACTCGAGTAAAAAAATATTATATTTATAACAATATTTGAATGTAGGTGGCTGACGATAGCCAACAATGATAATGTTGACTGGTGGTGGCATTAGATAACGATAGTCAATGACAGCGACAATGATTAATAGAGGTGACGACCAGCGTTAGCAGACAATGACGGGTGGTGGAGTTTGCGGATAATAGGCAACGATGAAGGATGACTTTGATAGATTACAATTATATAAGAAATGTCTATTGCAATTATTCATACCTAATGCATCAAAATTAGAATATCAAACAAGTGACATCATAAAAAATTACAACTTTCAATTTATCCTATATTCTTAATGATGCAATGAAGCACAAGCATTCATGAGAAAGGAGATTTGGAGAAGATAAATTTTTATTGACAATTTTTTTTTAGTTTGATTATCAAGATTAATGATCCTTTTTTAAAACTTTATTTATTTTATGTATTCATATCATAAACAATTTATTATTTTAAGCAGGTTTTTTCTATTAATTAGATTTGGAGAGATTTTCTTTAAAAAATATGGTGAGATGAATTCTTACATGCGCGGACGGGGGGCATACCTTAAGTTAGAAACTTCAAGAATTAAATCGGAGATCATATGAACTCCGATTTCAATAAACTTATAGTCGAACCGAACGTCTCAAAAATACGAACCCAACAACACCAAATTCAACTCAATCCGAACCCAAATGACTCCAAATCAAAGACGCGAAGCATATTTGGAAGGTTCAAATCATAATTTGTATTACCAAATGGTTTCCAAACATGACATTCTTATAGTCGAATCGAGCGGCTAGACAAGACGAATCCAACGAGCCCAAGATTGTCAAATTCTAATATCACTAAGACATTTAAATGCCCAATAAAAAGTCCACGATCAAGATTGATCATCCATTCAAATCACTCCCAATTTAATTTCCTATTCATTTACATTTTTTTCTTGATTGATATTATCTTAATCCTATATTGATTCGATCTTAAAGAGATTTTATGATTTTGTTTTTTTGCAATGAGATTTTTAATATCACATATTTAGTTAATATATTAAACATGTTCTAGCAGAAATCAAATGATTTGATGATTTAAGTCATTTTGTGAAGGAAGAAAATAAACTAATTCACTATCAAAATTTTATCATTTTTAGTACTAATTATATTGGTCTTAAGCCTGGATGTAAAAAGTTGAAGGAAAAAAAAAAAATAGGCCTCCTCACTAGATATATTTTCTGGCTCCGCCACTGTGCAATGGCACGGACCACTATTAATGATTATAGTGTTGATAAATGATAATGACATACTTCTATAATAATTTCAAACTAGAAAGACTTAGAGAAAGATACTGTATGTAGCATGTATATGACAGAAAATTAATATTTCATTAAATTTAATAAATTAAGACATTTAATGCTTTAAGAATTTGAATGGTGAGCATCATTTTGACCCTCATACAATTTAATTTCTTATATTATAGATTTTTAATATATATATTTTTAATTGTTCTTATCAATCGCAAGCTCATACGAAAAATGTTGAAGAACATTTAAAAAAAAAGAAGTTTAGGGTATTTTAAAAACCATCAATTAGTACATTGAACGAATTAATGATGCCTATTAGATGACAACAATTAACAAATTTATTTATTTAATTGCAGTGTCTATAATCATAAATTTCATATAGGCAAATTTTAGATCTTGACAAAATCACTTGAATGCGTAGTGCATATGTTCAAAAAAGATTAAAAACACATGGGCGATATTTGAGCGCCCACTCAACCCTAAAAATAAATAAAATGCTGGTCGCCGCCAACCGTGCCCATATGCTAGCAGCCATACATCTCATGTCGCAGCCCACGCCAGTCTCCGGTCTCCGCTGCCTCTAGCTGCCACCAATTTTCAGTGAACACTGCACATCATCATTATTAGACGTTCTATTAATAATTAAAAAAACTCTATAAAAAATAACTTCAACATATTTCAAATATCTTATAAAATTTCATTTAAAACTCATTTTATTTAATATCAATGACCTAAAAATTAAATTTCTTATTAATATTTAATTATACTCTGATAATGCCTCCAACTATGTGCCTATTTGGACAATTTTAGTATCTTTCTAATTAAAATAAAAAATGATCAACCACCCCTTCAAAATATTACAGGTAACTTCCAATCCTATTTTATTACTATTATTTTTTTTTTAATTGTCTTATTATGGCTGCAGGTCTTATCTTGTACCTATTTAATAATTCCATCAGATACATCGGCTAAAGGAAAATAAAGAACATTGCGTGGCTTATCGTCAGAAAGGATTTATTATATAGAACAATATATTTTAAAATATATTATATTTGACTATTATCTTTAAATCTTGTATTTTTATCTATTAATTAATTGATTAATTACAATATTTTATCTTGTAAATTTTTATTTAAATTTAATTTAAGACCTATCATGACAAGCACCGTGATTAACATGCTCAACATCTAATGATGCATCCTATATAATTAAATTATTTTATAAGGGGATCATTGGATTGCATACCCTTCCATCCATAATAAGTTGATGAAGTAATAAACTTGATTCCTTCCCCTCATTCCAAAGCCACACTCATCATTCTCCCATCACATTCTTATGAATTGGGCTATGGATCTCCACCATCCCTCGATTTAGCATGCCGATGTCCCACTAATGCTATGAAAACACAAATGGGATCATTCCTCCCATAGTTGCAAACCTAAGCAAGTTCTTGACCACCAACCTCTTTCTTCCATACCCGCACCCATCCTTCTCCACTCACTATGACCAACCTCTCCCTCGCTATCGACCCCGATTATAAGCCTGATCAGATCGTTATCATTTTCCTTTCTTCTCATCCTAAGTTATGCCGCCATCAATTGATTAGCCCTGCACCACCTCGAGTTAGAGCATAGTACAACGTAAACTTATCTCCTGAAAAAGAAATAGAAAAAGCAAATCCATGATCTTGCGGATGGCTAAAAATAGATGTTCATATGAATATACATGAATTTAATCTTTACAATGCTTTTTTTTAGATATAAAGCATATATGTAATTTTTATTTAGTGTTTTTTTTTTTTTGTATTTTTACATATTCTTTAGAGCATATATGTATTTAGTATTTTAAAACACATTATATAAAAAAAAATGATTGTACTAATTAAGTTTTGGGCATCATTCACTATATAGCAAAATTAGTTTGAAAAACTTCTAACAATATGAATGTTGACTCTCCACCTTTTCGTAAGTGTATAAATTAAATATAACATATGAATGTTATAAGTCAAAATACTTAGAATAATTTCCCAAAAAAAAAAAACTTAGAATTATAATAAATCTTCTTGATGAAGTAATTAAGAAGTAAATATTTTGGTGAATTTAAGTCTTTTTAAACACCCACCGAGAACATCTCATTCCTGGTTCGAATCCCCTCAACTATGACATCGCCTCTTTAGTGGGGCAAAGCAAGTGTGAGTCCGATGTCGGTGGATGATCTCGCTAGGTTTCACCGAGTGATTAGTTATGCCGCCAAACACTCCGTTTAAAGTGACGGCGTGTAGATTCCTCATTTTCAAAAAAAAAATCTTTTAAAATAATTAAAAAAAATTATTTTTTAATATTTTTTTAAATTCTTTTTGCTCAGTCACATTCAATAGAGCTCCGCACATAGCTCATCTTGACCTATTGATTAAGAGGTTAGCCTTCCAATTAAGAGATATTGTATTTGAATTTTTATGTAAAAATTTGTCTTAATTCAAAAAAAAAAAAAAAAAAAAAAAAAATAGCGCTCCCCTAATAAAAAAGAATAATAATTATTATTACATCACCATCACGCCTATTATTCATTTCACTTCTCATTTGACATTCCAATACCGGGCACCCCTCATTTTCGCTTATTTGCTGCTCTACTCCACACTTCTCCTCTCTTAGCTCAAATCTTGTCTTTTCTCGGTAGATGGAGGGAACGATGACGGAGAGGATACATGTTAATGGGTTGCCAGCAGAGGCAATCTTCACCGCCGGAGGGGACCTGCGGTGGCGAGTTGATGGAGGCGCCGGTCGAGGGGAGCAGAATTTGGCAGTGGAGTCGTCAGTGCTGGGATTTACGGCGGAGGGAAGGGAGATTACGGTTAGGGCATTTGTAAGCCAGCTCAAGGGTCCGTTTTGCGGAGTTGGGAACCTTGGAAATAGGGTGATGAAGAACTTCGTTCTGGAGATTCCAACGGAGGTGGTGGCTAAGATGTGGAGCGAGCGGCTCAGAAAGTATATCGATTCGCTAGGCAAGTGGGTTTGTTGAGTATGTGAATTTTGATTTTGGTTTTTTATGGATTTGGGCAAGGTCGAGGAAATTAGTTGATGATTTTTATCATGTTTTTTGGTTTCATTGAGTGTTTGTTCTGGGTTGGAAAACCTTGTTTGGAAGCTAACTCTGCCTTGAATCTGCTCCCCTTCGTTTCTTTCTTTCTTTTTCTTAATTTTTTTTAATAAAATTCTTTTATAGGCTGGATGTCATTTTCTACCGTCTTTTATGTTGAACTTTTGAGCAATTAAGACAGCTGGTTTATTTTTTTCAAAATAAATTTTCAACGGGAAGCTGTTTTTTATAATATAATTTTATTAAATCCTGCAATTTTTCCTATCTGCATATTTTCTCTTTTCATAATAAAGAAGACTTGAGGGTTGATTGGCTACGAGTAAGATTTGGCATCTTAAATGTTAAGGTTTAGTAAATCTGGTTGAAATTTGGTAAATTTTTGTTTGGCAAATATATTTAAAATTTAGAATTTAATTGAAGAAGAAGAAGAAGAGTAGCACATCAAGAAAAAGACCTGTAAATATCTTAAATCCTATTCTCCTCAGGATTTACTAAATCGGCGATTTAGCCTAAAACAAGATGAAAACGAGATTTATAACACATAAAAGAATTATTTGGCTAGATTTAGCTTACATCCCGCAAAAAAAAAAAGGCTAAATATTGCAACCAATGTTGCCAAACAGACCCTTATAATTAGGATCCTAAAGTTTATTCAGTTCATTTAATTAGTTATTTACTTTATTCTCCCTTTTTGCTTGTTTCTGGTGCGATATCTCTGTTTCTTTCCTTCTCTGCTGTGGATGTGGCTTATACTTGTTAGTTTTACAATCTTTTATTTGTGCTGTCATAATGTTTACCACAAAGTTGAGAATTTAGTAGGCATGATTTTTGCAGGCAAAATTTATATGTACTTAGCCTAGTGAAATGCAGGGCCTATATTGAATGTATGTTAATATGTTTGGATTTTACTTTTAAAATTTGAATGAAAAAACATGGGTTATTTAATGAGAATTTAAAATGTAGGTCTCATTTGATAAATACATCATGTTTTGAGGTCAAAATAAGATATTAAAAGGAGCATTTTTTATGAATATAGGAGTTCTATACATAAAATATATATACTATATATAGTTTTTGAAGTTTAAAATATGAGAGGGTGTCATAAGAAATATTATACTTACAAAATACATGCTTACGAATGCCCCTAATGCCTTTTCCCTCATACTACTTGATTTCATATTTTAGAAAGTGATTGGGACGCCTAAGCAAGGGCTAGCCTGGGTAGCCAAACAGTTTTTGGGTGACAGTCACAGATGACAAAGTCTTTTATTAGTGAACGTATGGTGTACATCTTTGAAACTCTTGATGTCACAAGCGCAGTAGAGTTGATGGATCGCAGATCAAACTTTCAAAATATCTGAAACAAAACTTAGAGTGTAGCCCATATTTTATCATCACCATAAGACAATGATGATTAGACAGAAGCTTGTTTTAGATTTGTTTGCCTTGATGAGAGTAATCTAGCATCAATAGCAATTCACAAATTGAAGGCTTGTAAGAGTGCAATGATGAACGGTTGTGGGCTCCGAAAATTCGGCCCCGGCCTCCGCTCGCTTTTCTTATTCGGCGAGGGAGTTTTAACGAACTAAGTTCCGGGGTAAATTTTGGAAGGCAGATGGGTTTGTAGATAAGACACTACCCAGAGATTTCGTCCTCATTTTGTGAGGACTTTATGATCTGAGTTCTGGTTTCCTATAGGCGCAAGCCCCTATAGTTAATTACCCCTCCCGATCACGGGAGAGAACTTTCGATTAAGGCTAGTCGTCAATCAGATACGTATAGAATACGTGTTATCTGGCATATAGTAGCAGCAATGATTGGATTTGGAAATGTTTGAAAGTTTAAGAGTTTGGTTTGGAAGATTTGAAGATTTGGATTGGGATATTTGGAAAAATTTTATATTTAAAAAATAGAAATTTCACCATCTAGCACTTCAAGCGGATGGTGGGGGATGGATGATGGACCCGATCAAGATCCCATGGTTCCGTCGTCCCGGGCCATCGTGGTCCCTGGTCTACTTAGTCAGAGGAGGTAGTCGACCCAACCTGACAGAAGGATCCTTATCGGCAGCCATGGGTTGCTTCGTCCAAGGGGACCTTGTAGACCTGAGTTGAATGTTTGTCTAAGGGGACAAATTTGAATCCACCTTAGCTGACAGAGGGCTTAGTGCCCTATCAATCATATCCTATTGATTCATATCTCAAAGATTTGATGCCAACAAGGAACGTATTGGCTCTGGCCATAACCGATATTTCGTGGTGCCATTTGACGGCAAAACCACTCGGTTCAGAGGGCCCCGGGTCATAACCGTTTATCCTGCGGTGCCATTTGGCGGCAAACCGCCGGTTAGAGGACACGTACCACGTCCTTATTGACAGGAGATTGTTTGAGGATAAATCCTAGTGATATTTTTGACTAGGCATTCGACTCTTTGTGAGCTGAAGTTATATTTAAATTTGTCCACCCCGACAAACTGTTGCGGAGGGTGGATGAAGTTTTCCTTAAGTGTTTGACAATTAGATTTCAAATTTTAAATATTTTTGGATTTTTTTGGGATTTTGAGATTTTTTTTAGATTTTTGAAATATATGAGAGATTAACCCCTCCGGTTGAGATTCACATTCAACACGGCCATCATCGGGGCGTGGGGTATTTTCATTTGTAGTTTGAACCTTGTCAACTCTGTCTGGATGTCGACAGAGGATCGGGTTTCGTATGCTTTATATCTTTATGAGTGAATTCTATTGATTGTAGGCCTTGAAGGCCTAATATGAGTGTATTAAAATAAATACACCGGTTCCCACAACCGTATATTTATTTGATGGTCTGAACCCTGTCAACTTCTATTGATCCGTATAAAAGGATCGGATTCGGACTTGAATTCACTTGTTGACCCGCGCAGCATCCCTAGGCGTCACGTGTGTACTAATAACACGCTCGCCGGGGCCCATGCGGGTCGAGATCGTATTTTCCCCTTTAGTGTACCTATGTGTATACAAACTACGGTTGCAGGCGCAGGGGATTTTAAAATATGTTAGTTGTGCATGTAATTGTAATTTGAATGCACACAATATTTCATTTGAAAGATTATATACGCCTTCTGTCTGCTTGTACGAGTGTTGCAGATCCGGTGGCGGGTTGTTGCAACTTGTAGACGCCTTCTGTCTGCTTGTATTTGTGATGCAGATCCGGTGGCGTGGCATTGCAACTTGTAGACGCCTTCTGTCTGCTTGTATTTGTGATGCAAATCCGGTGGCGGGGCATTGCAACTTGTAGACGCCTTCTGTCTGCTTGTATTTGTGATGCAGATCCGGTGGCGGGGCATTGCAACTTGTAGACGCCTTCTGTCTGCTTGTATTTGTGATGCAGATCCGGTGGCGGGGCATTGCAACTTGTAGACGCCTTCTGTCTGCTTGTATTTGTGATGCAGATCCGGTGGCATGGCATTGCAACTTGTAGACGCCTTCTGTCTGCTTGTATTTGTGATGCAGATCCGGTGGCGGGGCATTGCAACTTGTAGACGCCTTCTGTCTGCTTGTATTTGTGATGCAGATCCGGTGGCGTGGCGTAGCAGCTTCTGGATAGAATTGTTCGCTGCTTCTTACAGGTAGACTGTCGTGCACTACTTGTTGATTTTTGTAGGCGGATCATAGTGCACTAACTAATCTCCTGCCTTCGTTTGTAGAAACTTACACTTGTTGTAATCAATCGGTATTTTGCTTGTAGGTGACATATGGCGTATATGATAAGTCTTCCACGGCGGTCCATAGGAATTTTCATTCATTTTGTATTCTCCTTGCATTTCGTTCATAGATGACATTTCATGTACATAGCAAGTCCCCTACAAAGACCTGTGGGTATTTCTATCTGTTGCATGTCGTACATGCTTATTGATTGGAGAATGATGTATTCACCTACATTTGATTGCATGAAGGCAGTATTCATTCCAAATTCTCGAATACCTCTTCATTATTAGTTTGATTTATGTTGATACCGGATGCCTGGAGAATTCCTACTATATCACCAAGTGTATGAGACATCTTTGCACATTTCACAATGTTATTAAGTGCATCTCTATTTCATCTTTCTTATGTATGCTTACAGAGAGTGTCACTGTCATCATGTAGCTCGTATGTTCATTGTATGTCAATTCTTCTAGTATTGCTTGTAGGGATGTTATATACATTGCAAATGTAGAAGCTTCTGCTATCATTTGAGGTGCCACAAGCATTAAAATCCACTATATTTGTTACATATTGAATTCTTTTATCCAAGGGGATCTGTTGTATAAATAAGGAGTCTTCTGCGGCGACTCGTAGAGGCTTCTACATGTACTTATAAAACCACTACATGAAGTGTTGTTGTTTGTAGTAGAATTAATAAACCTTCTTGGAGTTGAACATCATTGATTATGCATAGGCCTTCCTCTTACTTGTTACTTGTGAATGAGATGTAGTAGGGACCTTCCTTGTCCAATATACATCTTTATCTGGTCATCTGTACCAGCTTGAATGATCAATATTTGATTATTGAACCTCTATATCTTAATTGTTCATTTGAATGTCCTCCAAAAGTTTCTTGTTGAGGATTGTTTGCAATCAAATGACAATTGAATTCTTGCTCACCATGAGTTCCACATCCACTCATTCTCATTGATTCTCAATATGTGTTACAATATGCGTAGGGGCTTAATGTTCAACATTTGTTTGATATCCACATTCCATTGAATATGAAGACTTGTTATGCCCATTACGCATCAAACCCTTCTAGTATCATTTGATTCCATGAGTCTTTATCATCATTTGATTAGTGGATGATATCCTTTCCACTTCTTTCTTGCATTGGGCTATAAGGTGCTACATTCATTGAATGTGAATTGTTGTTGTCCATGAGGCTCTACTATTATATCCAGTGTGTACCTCTTGCATTTAATTAAGAATTGCTATAACTTCACTTTGAGATATTAAGCTCCTTCATGCTTGGTTCCAACTCTACACTGTCAAGAGATTGGTTCTATGGTTTGTTCATTCAAGTTCTAGTTGTGATTTGAGTTTCCTATAGTTCAAGGCTGATTCCAGGTTTATTCATGTCTTTGCTCATATCTATTGATTTTCAAATCAAGTGTGAGTTCAAGATCAAAATTCAAGTTCACTTTTTGTTTAAGTCCTTAATATTTTCAAATAGAAATTCGGCAGTACTCCGGCGTCGTCCCCGCGTAGGGGGCTGCATCAGAGTGTGTAAGGCCTTCCCGCCTGCCAAGAAAGGCAGTCACGGTAGGTGTCGAGTGACACCGCGGCCGCAGTTTTAACCCCCGCTCGCTAAGAAAAGCGGTCACGGGGTCTTTGAGCGCAGATTTAAAATATAACATTTTTCCCCGCCTAAAAGCAGTGACGGGTACTTAATTAAACAAATTTTCTTACAAATAACAAATTTTCCCGCCTGCTAAGAAAAGCAGTCACGGGTACTTATATTTTCATGCATACGAATTTCCCCGCTCGCTCAGTGCGTCACGGGTACTTAAGTTTTTCCTCGCCCGCTAAGAAAAGCGGTCACGAGTACTTATTTCATGCACAAAAAGTAAATACTAATTTTTACCTTGGGTGTGCAGCAATCGAGGCGGCGACGGCGGATGACGGCGACGTAGGAACCTGCGATGCATAATTAAAAGAAAATTTACTTGTGCAATTTAATTAATCATATTTTTATTTAAAAAAAAGAAGCTAGAGAGAGAAATAAAAGGAAGAGAGCTCTCTTTCTAGAGAGAGAAAGAGAGGGAAAAGATGGAATTTGAAGGGAATTTGTGTAGATAGGGTTTAGGAGGTGCAAGGAAGTGAGAGGAGAGATTTAGAGAGAGAAACTCCCTCTTTTCCCAATTTTGGAGAGAGAAAGAGAGAGTGTGCAATTGTTTTCTCCCTCTAGGGAAGGAATTTGGAGGTATGGTGGAGAGGGAAGATGTTTGGGGTGGAGATGGAGCTATTCATGAAGAGATTTCTAGAGAGAGAAAATTTTCTCTCTCTAGGTTAGAGAGAGAAAATGAAGGACGAAATTTTTTTTTTGTTGGAAGGGTGTAGGAAGTGTAGGGAAGTATTTTTTGTGAAGGAATGTATGTGGTTTGGTGAGTGGAAGTGAGAGAAAAAAATAATTAGGGTTAGGGTTTGGTGTAGGTTTTGAGAAAAAAGGTTGGAGGAGGAAGAAGAAGATGAAGGAGAGGAAGGAGAAGGGAGTAGAGGGAGAAAATAGAAGAAAATGGAAGGAAATGTGGAGGGATGAAGAAAGAAAAAGAAAAATGGGAGAGAAGAAGAAGAAGGAAGGAAGAAGAAGAAGAAAATGGAGAAGAAGAATGGAGGAGGAAGAAGAAAAGAGGAGGAAGAAGAAGAAATTTACCTTGCTTGGAGGAGGAGGGAGGCCGGCGGCTTGGAGGATCGCAAAAGAGGAGAGGGCGGGCGGTCTTTGGCGTGGAAATGTCGTGAGAGTGGCGTGAGAGTGTGAGGGAGTGAGGAGTTATGAGGTTAAGTGGGTATTTAGGGCATTTTTAGGATTTTTTATTAAAGGAAAATTCATTTTTTTTATTAAAAGCTCTCTTTCTCTCTCTTTTCTAATTTTTTTTAATTATATTGCACAAAAATAAAAATAAAATTTTAACATTGCATCGAGTTGGTCGTCGCGTCGTCGCTCGCACAAGTCGTCGTCTCGATTCGCGCGCCCAAAATTAAAATTTTCGCCGACCGTCGACCCCCACCAATATGGGTGTCAATCTTAGCTGTTTCCGTTGCTCCGGACGCATTGACGCTGTCCGTTTCGCGAACAGAGATCGTCTCGGCGATTTTGAGTTATTGGTCGACACGCGTCGGGTGAGATTTTGCGCGATTTCGAGCTCTTTCGCTTTTGAAACCCTCCTTGCGCGGTCGACTCGACTCGACACTAGTATTAGGGTCAACAACGGTACAGAACAATAAACCAGAAAAGCAAAAGGAAATTGTATTTTTACCCTCAGAAAACTAATACAAGTACATAGCTTATATACCAAAACAATAGAGAATGAAATTACAAATATAAGATGTGGTTTTATTATCTAACACCCCCTTGCAAATTGATGAGTCGTTAGATGACATCAATTTGTTTAGTAAATACTTAAAACGGGCTGCCGATAGAGATTTTGTGAAAAAGTCTGCAATTTGATCTTTGCTTGAAATATGATGCACCTGAATTGATTTATTCTGAATGCATTCGCGAATGAAAATTGATGAGTCGTTAGATGACATCAATTTGTTTAGTAAATACTTAAAACGGGCTGCCGATAGAGATTTTGTGAAAAAGTCTGCAATTTGATCTTTGCTTGAAATATGATGCACCTGAATTGATTTATTCTGAATGCATTCGCGAATGAAAATTGATGAGTCGTTAGATGACATCAATTTGTTTAGTAAATACTTAAAACGGGCTGCCGATAGAGATTTTGTGAAAAAGTCTGCAATTTGATCTTTGCTTGAAATATGATGCACCTGAATTGATTTATTCTGAATGCATTCGCGAATGAAATGACCATCAACTTCAATGTGTTTGGTCCGGGCGTGGAAGATGGGGTTATGCGCAAGAGCAATTGCAGAAGTATTATCACAATATAAAATAGTAGGAAGTTGTTATGGACAGCCAAGTTCTTGAAGTTGTCGTAGCCAAAGGATTTCGGTTGCAGCAGAGGCCAAAGCTCGATATTCTGCCTTAGTCGATGAGCGAGCAATGGTGGCTTGCTTCTTGACACTCTAGGAGGTGAGAGTATTACCGAAGAACATGCAATAGCTGGTTGTAGATTTCCGATCAGACTTGTCACCTGCCCAATCGGAGTCTACGTATGCGGTGAGAGTGGTGCTGTTGCGATAGATCCATTAGCATTAAACTTAGTCCGGTAAATCCATTTGCATCCCAAGACATTTTGCTTAGGATCTGGAGGAATAAGGTGCCAATTTCCTTGTGATTGGAGCGTTTGGAATTCTTGAGACATGGCCTATCTCCAGTGCTTGCATTGAGAAGCTTGAGTATACGATGTGGGATCAGGAACCGAAAGCTGATGAGTGAGATTTAGCACCTGTTTCGGTTTGAGACTCTCTGTCTTGGATCTTGTTACCATATGATGTCTGATATTAATAGGAGGAATTGTATGTAGAGAAGTGCTGTAATCGGGATTGATAGATGACTCAGAATTGGCAGATGGACTAGGATTGCACGAGCGGGGTTGAGACAAAGGAGCAACAGGTTGGGTAATGGTCATAGAATTAGAAGAAATAGTTGGAGCAGGAACCAAAAGAAGAGGTGGTATAGAAGCATAATGCCGAGAATGAACAATGTGCCTATGAGATTGCTGAAAAGGAAAGATTTGCTCATTGAAGAGAACGTGCCGAGAAGTGTAAATGTGATTGGTATTGGGATCAAGACATTGATAACCTTTTTGATTTGGAGCATAGCCAATGAAAACACAAGGTTTGGAGAATGAGCTAAGTTTGGATGGTGAGTATGGTCAAAGCCATGGGTAACTGAGGCAATCAAAAATCTTGAGGTGATCGTAGTTCGGAGTTTTGTTATAAAGAACTTGATAAGGCGATTTATGCTGAAGGACTCGAGTAGGAAGAATATTAATGAGTTGGACAGCAGTATAAAGAGCGTGAACCCAAAGAGATTGAGGTGCGGAGGAGTGTATTAGTAAAGAACGAACAATGTCCAGAATATGCCTGTGCTTGCGTTCAGTGGTGCCATTCTGAGCCGGAGTATGAGGGCAAGTAAATTGGTGACGAATACCAGTTATGCGACAAAATTGTTTAAATTTATTATTGATGTATTCGCCGCCGCCATCCGTTCGAATGTTCTTGTTGCTAGTAGCAAAATGACGTTTAATAAAATTATAGAATTCAAAAAACTTATCAAAAACATCCGATTTTCGAAATAATGGATAGATCCAACAATACTTAGTGTAATCATCAACAAAAGATACGTAGTATTTAAAACCTTGTAACGACGTCGTAGGAGCTAGCCCCCAAACATCCGAATGAATAAGTTCAAACGGAGCAACAGAAACAGATGTAGAAAGAGGAAATGACAACCTATGACATTTAGCAAGACTACAAGTATTACAAGATTTATTATTAACAGAAAATTTTAAAGCAGGAAATAATTTGTCTAAATGCTGAAGCACATTTTGTCCAGGATGTCCGAGCCTGCTGTGCCAAAGATCGGGCACCGTATGGATGGAAAGTAAAGCAAGAGCAGCCGAAGTGGTGTTAGGCCGAATAGGATATAATCAGTTATGACATGGACCGTGGAGTAGAAGACGCTTGGTCTGCATATCCTTAATTTGATAGCCATTAGAATCAAAAAAATAATGCAATTGTTGTCACGGTTTAACTGAAAAACAGAAATTAAATTGAACGAAAGATTTGGAACATGATGAAGCCTGTTTAGTTTTAAGTCACCTGTGGGTGT
Organism: Dendrobium huoshanense; assembly: GCA_016618105.1. Classification (NCBI taxonomy): domain Eukaryota; kingdom Viridiplantae; phylum Streptophyta; class Magnoliopsida; order Asparagales; family Orchidaceae; genus Dendrobium; species Dendrobium huoshanense. The sequence goes on along the minus strand of CM028349.1, from coordinate 31,664,016 downwards.
TGGCAGAATACCACGACCGGTATATTGAATTGGCAGCTGCTGGCCATTGCCAAGAGTGATCTGAGAAGTGCTGTTGTAAGGTTCTGTGGATTGGAATTGAGAGGGATCAGCAGTTAAATGAGTTGAGGCTCCACTATCCAAGAACCAGTTGGAGGTAGTTGAATTTTCAGAGGAGGTAAACAGAGCAGACTGCTGTTGAGGCGGTTGATAGTTAGGATCAAGCCGATACCAACATAGAGCAGCGGAGTGGCCTTGTTTCGAACAGATTTTACAAATGGTATTGCGATATGAAGAACGATCAGGTTTGTTGTTGGATCTGTTTGATCGGTTGGAACTGGAAAAACTGTTAGAGTATACCTGCAGATATTGGCAGCTTATCCTGTTTCTAATACTTGAGTACTGTTGTGGAAGCACGATCTCTTATCCACGTCTACCTGGCTTACTGTCTTTGGCGGCTAAGTCAGGATTTGCTCCCTTGAGTATAGTTTATATACTGTAGCTCTGTAATGACTCGAGTTGATACGAAATCATGTGATCATTTCAAAGCTCCTTCTTCTCTTCTCGGTTTTGCTTTCTAATGGCTTGTTGCAGGATGTTTACATGGTATCAGAGCTAGAGATTCAGTGATTCAACAATGGCGAATCCTGAATCGACTTCTTTCGCTATGTCTGCTTCGGCATCGGCGTCTTCTCTCTCCGCGGCTATGTCGGAGATCACTATCCCTTCTCCGCTGAAATTTCTGATGAGTAATCTGAAGAACATTGTTTCTACTTCTCTCACTAATGAAAACTATCCTATTTGGCATCTGCAAGTGTTCAAGTTGTTTTCAGCAAATGGTTTTGAGGGTTACCTCACTGGAGCTGTTGCGCCTCCGGTAGAATCCGATTCTCCGGATCTGCGTTTCTGGAAAATGGTAGATCAAAATCTTGTTTCTGCATTGATGTCCACTATTTCTACCTCTGTGTTGCCTTATATATTGTCGCTGTCAACCACTCATGAGATCTGGGTGATGTTGAAAAATCGCCTTCAGCCAGCAAATCGCTCGCGTGTGATTCAACTTAAAAATCAACTGCACAATATACAAATGAAGGAATCCACAATGACACAGTATCTGGCTCAGATCAAGGTCATAGTTGATAATATTGTGGCTTCAGGCGGACACATTGACGTTGAAGATATCATTCTTCACACTTTAAATGGATTGCCCTCAATTTACAATCCCTTTAAATCTGCAATCCGCACAACACAAGGTTCTATTAGTCTAGACACTCTGTATTCATACCTTTGTAGTGAGGAGATAAACTTAAACAATGAGCAGCTGAAAGACTCTCAACCTCCGTCCGAGCATTCGGCTCTGTGGACAAATCGATTTAACTCCAATCGTGGTCGAGCTGCGTCGCGTGGCCGAGGCAGAGGAGCTTCCTTCAGGACAAACAATGCAGGATCAGGCTTAAACAATTCATCAACCGGTCAGCCTATCAATTTTCTAGCTCGAAATCCATCCAGTTCGTATGGTGTTAGACCAACGTGTCAAATCTGTGGCAAGGTTGGTCATGTTGCTCTCAATTGTTGGCACCTGTGCAATATGCAGTATGCTCCAACCAGTTCCACGAACTCAGCTCCTCCTCCTCGGGCGTATCTCACAAACTCCAACAGTGGATTAAACACACCAGTTACTGAATGGGTGCTTGATTCGGGAGCCTCAACTCATCTTACATCTGATGCAAATCAAGTGCAAATGCCCTCACCTTATTTTGGTCCTGATTCTGTCTCTGTTGCAAGTGGAGGAACGCTACCCATTCATCAGTCCGGGCAAGGAATTCTCCCACTTCCTGATACAAATCGTAAGCTGCATCTTAAAAATCTTCTTTATGTTCCATTGCTTTCTCATAATCTCCTCTCCATTCACAAATTAACATCTGACAATAATTGCTCAATCATGTTTGATTCTCATGGCTTTCTCATCAAGGACCTCTCGGACAATAGTGTTCTTCTTCGTGGCAAAGCACAAGATGGACTCTATCCACTCCGATCCACATCTACCCGTCATCAGTTGGCTTTCCATTCCTCCATTAGATCGACTACTTTATGGCATGCTCGTTTGGGGCATCCTAGCACTAGTACTTTAAGGATTTTAGCTTCTATAGTTCCTACAATATGTACTCCTTCTACTACCTTTGTTTGCTCTTCTTATAATGTGGCTAAAAGTCACAAAATGCCCTTTTCTTTATCTCAAAGCAATGTAACCAAACCTTTTCAATTAATACACTCAGATGTTTGGGGACCAGCACCTGTTCTTTCTCTAAACGGTTTTCGTTACTATGTTGTTTTTATTGATGATTACACACGTTATACTTGGCTTTATTTGCTCCATTCAAAAGACGAAGTGTATTTGAAATTTCAACATTTCTTTCAGTTTGTACAAAATACTTTTAAAACTTCAATTCAAACATTTCGAACTGATGGAGGAGGAGAATATTCAAGTCATCAATTTCGAAACTTCCTACTTCAACATGGAATCACCCATCAGTTCAGCTGTCCTTATACTCCAGAACAAAATGGGCTTGCAGAACGCAAGCATCGTCATCTTTTAGAAACGACTCGTGCTCTACTTCATGCTTCCAAACTTCCTTTTAAATTTTGGGCTGAAGCTCTCATGACATCGAATTATTTGATTAATATACTACCTACCAAAGCTCGTCATCTCAACATTCCATATAAACTTCTGTATCATATTTTACCGTCTTACTCACATCTTAGAACTTTTGGTTGTCTATGTTATCCCTGGTTACAACCCATATCTCTTCACAAATTCGCTCCTCGTTCACAAGAATGTATCTTTCTAGGCTATTCTTCTATCCACAAAGGTTATCGTTGCTTCAACATTCACACAAATAAGATCATTGTGTCTCGTCATGTTCAATTTTATGAGCATATATTTCCTTATTCTTCCACTTCAAATACTCCATCCACTGCACCTATATCACCAATACAAAATCCTTTACTACTCACTCCGGTTTCAATTTCCAATCCATTACAAACGTCTCACGCTTTGCCTACTGCTCCTACACAGCAACTGCCACAGACAATCTCTCCACCGCAATCACCTAATGAATCCTCTGCTTCATCGTCTGCTTCCTTGCCTATATCTACAACTGTTCATTCATCCTTACCTACCATGTCTACCCAACCCGTTCACCACATGCTAACACGACAGAAGACTGGACATTCCAAACCAAAGGCCATTTTTGATTTGCTCACTGTACCCTCTTCAGCAACTGTTCCGACCACTTATCATCAAGCCATTAAATCCGAATGTTGGAGACAAGCAATGTCCGATGAATATCTCGCATTGCAACAACAAGGTACTTGGAGTTTACAACCACCGCCAAGCAACAAGCCTATTTTAGGATGCAAATGGATCTTCAAGCTCAAAACTACATCAGCTGGCATGGTTGATCGCTATAAAGCGAGGCTAGTAGCACAAGGTTTTGATCAAGAGCATGGTGTCAATTTTACTGAGACATTTAGTCCTGTTGCCAAGTTACCAACTATTCGGCTCCTGTTGCTTCTAGCACTTCATCATAACTGGCAAACTCTCCAATTTGATATCTCAAATGCATTTTTGCATGGCGATTTACCTGAGGAAGTTTATATGAAACAACCTCCTGGATTTGTTGATACAACTCATCCTCACTATGTCTGTCGTCTTCACAAAGCTATTTATGGGCTTAAACAAGCACCACGTCAATGGTACAACAAACTAACTACTTTTCTTGTTCAGTTTGGCTTCGTATTCAGCAAGGCCGATCCTTCGCTGCTTCTTTTTCGACAAGGATGTGTTCAACTTTATCTTCTCATATATGTGGATGATTTGCTTCTTACTGGTAATCACAATCCTACCATTGACAAACTATTGCTGCAGCTTAAAACTGCCTTTTCTCTTAAGCAATTAGGTGCAGTTGACACATTTCTTGGAATTCAAATTCACCGGCAACCTGGTGCTCTCATCCTGCATCAAACCAAATATGCGACTGATCTCTTACATTCAGCTGGCTTTTCTGGCTGCACACCGGTGCCTACACCGATTACTCTCAAGCCATCCCAAGTTGCTGCTGCCCAACAACCCTTTTCTGATCCTCATTTCTATCGTCGTTTAGCTGGGTCTCTTAACTATCTTACTATTACACGCCCGGACATTGCCTTCGCTGTTAATTCCATTTGTCAGCATATGCATGCACCTAACAAATGCAGATTTTCTTGCAGTTAAAAGGCTTTTACGGTATATACAGGGAACCAAAACCTTTGGTCTTCCGTTGTCACCTGGCTCACTCCAACTAACGACATTTGTTGACGCTGATTGGGCTGCAGATCCAGCAGATCGCAAATCTGTTACAGGTTTTTGTACTTATCTTGGCTCAAATCTTATTTCATGGTGTGTTAAAAAGCAAGTTACAGTTGCTAAATCTTCCACTGAGGCTGAATATAGAGCCTTATCTTCTGCCGTGTCTGATATTATATGGCTTCGTCGATTGTTGGATGATTTGTCTCTACTGCAGTCCGGGCCTACTACCATTTTTTGTGACAATACTTCAGCTATTGCCTTGGCTCACAATCCTGTGTTTCACTCACGCACGAAACACATTGAAATTGACTATCATTTCATTAGTCAACATATACAGCTTCAAGTGGTCTCTCTTCGGCATATTCACTCTCAAGATCAAATAGCAGATATACTTACTAAGCCTCTATCTCCTCTTCACTTCACTCAATTACGGGACAAACTCACCATTCGCTCCATCAATGCTGAGTTTGAGGGGGACTGTTAGAGTATACCTGCAGATATTGGCAGCTTATCCTGTTTCTAATACTTGAGTACTGTTGTGGAAGCACGATCTCTTATCCACGTCTACCTGGCTTACTGTCTTTGGCGGCTAAGTCAGGATTTGCTCCCTTGAGTATAGTTTATATACTGTAGCTCTGTAATGACTCGAGTTGATACGAAATCATGTGATCATTTCAAAGCTCCTTCTTCTCTTCTCGGTTTTGCTTTCTAATGGCTTGTTGCAGGATGTTTACAAAAACAACCCCTATTTGACGAAGCACGGCCACGATCTTTGCCGCGAGAAGAAGCAAGGGTGGTAGGATTTTCAGATAAATTCAGTGCTTGTAGTTCTTTTGTGGCATCTTGAGCAAGGATGATTTTTTCACTGCACAAAAGAGTGTAAAGATCATCAAGATTAATCGGCTGTAGGTTCGTTCGGATCGAAGTCTTGAAAACCTGATACATACCCGGAAGACCGTTTAATGTATACAGAATGACATCTTCAGGATCAATCGTTCCTTCGGCCGTAGTGATGGCGTCGATCTTGGACTTGACCGTGAGCAAATATTGGGACATCGTCTGGTCGCCTTTAGACAAGTGATGTAACTCATTCTTGAGTTGAATGAGCCGGAACCGAGTAGTGGCTTGAAGAGGATGAGCAAGAGTGTGCCAAATATTGAAACAATGAGAAAACGAGAGGACGTAAGGCACGATCGATGGAGATATCACGGAGAGTAGCGCAGCCGCAAGATGTTGATCAAGAAGATGCCAGGTACTGGGAGAGATGAAGGCAGGGTTGTTGGAGTTGAGCTCCGATTGATCTTGAGTTGGGCACGGAAAAGATCCGTCAAGAAACCCAAGAAAGCCACCGGCGGTGAAAAGCTTTTCGACTTGAGCTCGCCAAATCGGATAGTTTTCGGAAGTAAGGATGGTGGAGACAAGATTCTTGATATTACTCATAAGAAATTTGAGTTGGGGAGGAATAGTGATGGTGGGAAGATACGTCGGAGGTGCATCGACGGGCGTCGATGTGGTGGAGGAACCCATATAATCGAAGGAGCAGAAGATCGGCACGACGGAAGAGCGGAAAAGAGGACCTTATCTGGTGTCTGATACCATGATGAACGGTATAGAACCGGAAACTAGAAAAGCAAAAGGAAAATGTATTTTTACCCTCAGAAAACTAATACAAGTACATAGCTTATATACCGAAACAGTAGAGAATGAAATTACAAATCTAAGATGTGGTTATATTATCTAACATGCAATACTTTAGCATGTTTTTTATCTGAGTTATGAGCTGCTAGAAAATAATGTCAGAACTCCAACTTTTTTAGGTTAAATATTCTTCTTCTCAACATCTTTCCAATGCCATAAATAAATCACGATTTTGTGGCATGTATAGATTATTATGGCTTCGATAAGTTTTTATTTTTTGAATGTTTCTAATGAACCACCCTCAATCTTAAGCACCTTGTCGAGATCCCAAGTTTGGTCTGTACTCGTCCTAAGAAGAGGAATCTAGGGATAGCTGTAGTTGGACGGTAAGCTAGCAACATGACTAGGTAAATAAGGTCAATCAGTTCGCTGGACTGGTTTAAACCGGTTTGTTTTAGTCTTCATGTCATTTATGGTCCAAACACACTCACATTCACACTGTTTTGCTCCCATTAGGTTTTTCTTGTTGAACCACAGTATTTCAACTATAAAATTATTAAAATTGGAGTTAGAACAATCTTTGATATAATTTATGAAGATTTTGAATTTGAATTTGAGCATTTTTTATCCAGAAAATGCATAAAAATTTATTTTTGATCAAATCGATTTTGTGATCCATATCAGTATGAGATCACTTACCTTGAATACTAGAAGTTATTTAGGAGGTCAATAGAGGTATAAAATTACGCTATTTCAATTATAAAATTATTAAAATTGGAGTTCTAACAATCTTTGAAATAATTTTTTAAGTTTTTGAATTTGAATTTGAGCATTTTTTTATCCAGAAAATGATGTAAAAAATACTTTTGGCCTTAATGATTCTGTAACCACATCAACATGCGATCACTTACTTTAAATACTTGAAATTTTGGAGGTCAATAGAGGTAGAAAATTACATTTTATCTTAAAAATATTTTTTTGTAGAATGTTATCCACATGCTTTACATATTGTAGGAATTTATTTGTGGTTATGGGCTTCACCTAGGGACCCCCTACACTTAGATAAGATAATTTATTAGGCGTGGGCCATGGACTTTGTGAACATCCAATGGGATGAAGTACATAGTTGTGTTCTTCATCTTTTTGACTGTTTGCACCTAATCCACACATAATTATTAGCTCCTAATAAATTTTCCTTGTGCAACCCTATATTTTTTGTTTGAGTTGGATCCGATGGGCACAATCATATTACCCTTCAATTCCAACACACCCTATTCTTGTGCGGGCAAAGTACCACTTTCTTTAGAGAGCTTTTGCACTTTCTAATCTCTCTATTAAATGCAAAATTTTATCTTTCTTGAAAATCTAGATCAAGCTAACTAATGTAAATTCATTTCTTTTTATGGGCACTAGCAGGTCGACCTAAGAGGATTTTTATTTTTCTGAACCCATATGGTGGAAAGAAATCTGCACGAAAGATCTTCCACACCGAGATCAGGCCCCTACTTTTAGCCGCTAATATCATTTACACTTTGCAAGGTTAGCAAGTTTTTCAATTTTGGTACTGTTGTTTTTTATTTTTCTTGACTCTACTAAATATGCTCTCTCAACTAAATGACACGTGTGATTAATTTTTGCCTTCTCTCAGAGACTGAGTATCAGCTTCATGCCCAAGAACTAGCTTATAAATTGGATTTCCTGAACTACGATGGAATTGTTTGTGTCAGTGGAGATGGTGTTCTTGTGGAGGTTAGTAATGATTTTTTTTAATTTGAACAATTTCAAATGAGCTTGGTATTTGGGGATCCCTTATGATCAACTTGCCTCTAGCATTAAGTGTTATATTTGGCGTATAGTCTTAGGGGCCATTTGGTTTGATGAAAATTGAGTCTAAAGTATTTGAAATGCATCGGTTTTAGAAATTTTGGTGTTTGTTTGGTGAAAAGAAATGTAAGTAAATTTTTGGCAAATTTCAAATTCACTACTATGCAGTTCTTTTTTTATGAATTTAAAACTTGCTTATTTTTTGCCAAATTTCAAAATACATCACAAGCAAAGTTTGCTATGTTCGCTTGTGACTGACAGCTAATGTTGGACGGTGAACGCTGCTAGATGTAAGTCTTTGTTGGTGTTGCCAAACGTCATTGTCACTGGATGTTCGTTGCTGCCGCCACAGCTTGTCTCACTCCACCGACTACCACTTTTGCTGTCAACCGTCACCGCTTTCGGCCGCCGCACGCCTCTCGCCAGCCACTACCTTTATTATTTTAGTTTTACACTACATTCATTTTATTTTAAACTACATTCATTTTACTTTAAACCAAATGAAAAAAAAAAAATTATAACTTGTATAGTTGTATTTATTCTGCATTCATCTAAACAGTTCATAACATTTCAAATATATTGTATTCCTTTTATACTAAATTCTAGTTTAGTATGCATTCTTTTATTAGCAAACCAAATGTCCCCTTAGTTTTTTTTTTTTTTTTTTCATTTCTATTTATTTATTCTAAACTTCTGCTGGACATGTTTTAGCTAGCACTCATGTCCTTTTTTCCATTTTCTTTTCAAATCCATTTGATTGTTTAATATTTTATTTTTGGTTAGGTGGTAAATGGTTTGCTTCAAAGAGAAGACTGGGATACTGCAATCAAGGTACCTCTTGGGATCATTCCCGCAGGTATGTTCATGAGATGCTAACTTGCAATGCAGCCTCATATTCCCAGAAAATCTACTCCTTTTATAAAGATTAAAATCTTAATGTTCTTTCTTTTGCTCAACTTAGTTTATCCTTTTGTTCTCCGTCAATATATCATTAGTAGTTCATTTTATCTATTTCTCTGTGACTCTGCATATTCTTCCACTTTTTCTTTCTTTCATCATGTAGTATAGTTTACTGGTTTGGATATTGTAGTTTATGGTAGAATGGATGAGAAATGATTCGTGCTTGTCCTTGACCATCATAATAAATGCAGGGACTGGAAATGGACTGGCAAAATCAATTTTGGATGCAGCTGGGGAAAATTATTCAATACAGAATGCTACTTTTGCTGTTATAAGAGGTCTTGTATCATTCTACTCAGACCTGGTCCCTCGAAGGCTGTTGCTTCTAAATCTTTCGTCATGTTCTTCATTTTTCAATTTTGCAGGACACAAAAGAGCACTAGATGTTACGACAGTTTTGCAAGGAAATACAAAGTTTTTTAGCATCTTAATGCTTTCATGGGGTATGCAAAAACGCACAGAGGAGAAATACGTAATAACACTTTTTTTTTTTAATGTTTAAGCACTCAGTCATTTTCATGACTGTGCATTGAAGGCAATAATCTTTCCAAGGAAATATTGTCAGGTTTAGTTATGGAGTAGTTGAGCTTTAACGTATTCTCTAAATGTATGATAATGGTACGTGCAGGATTAATAGCTGATATTGATATCGAGTCTGAGAAGTACAGATGGATGGGAGACACTCGTCTGGATTTCTACGTACGTAAATATTGTCCTCTGTTGTCCTTTCGGAATTATATTTTTTTTACCAGTTTGATAACCTTTCAAACCTTAATTTTGAGGCACAGTAGCAATGACAATAATAAAGAGCAAGAATGATTTTAACATTGACATTGAAAAAGCGTGAAGATGTTGCATTAGAAGTGGCTAGAAGTTACATTAGGATAATCCATGACTTAGGCTTCGTTTGGGATGGCTTTTTTAATGTTTTTTGAAGGAGCTTTTTTAATTAAAAAAAATAAAATTTTGTACTAAAAATAAGTAAAAAAGCCGTCCCAAACGAAGCCTTAATTTTACAGACAAGCATAGCATGTCAAAGAGCACTTAACTGTAGTTCCTATGGTCAACTTTCATGCTAGCTTCACCATATGTTCATGTTCTCTTGCCTATTTTTCCTGCACAAGTTTCTCTGTACGACAATTGTTTAACGTCTGCTGAATTTTAATGTTTTTCTTCTCTATACAAATACTCCTATACAAATGCAGTGTTGCATCTGCCCAAGATCTTGGAGCTCAGTGGATCTCAAGATTGAGATATTACGCCCCTTGCCACCATAGTTTTTTCTTCAGTATGTGGCATGAAACTTCTTTTAAATATTTTCAGGCTGTAAGAGCTCTTGAATTGAATTTTTCTAGGTGACTTGTCAGTGAATTGGCCCTCGTCTAAATTTGCATTCAAGCTAATGAAGGAAAGCGTGTCAAGCAGCATGCGTTATGTAATGTTGATGAACTTCTGCATTTGCGTTGCTTCAAGTGGAACTCATAGAGCTTTGTGAAGAAGATTTGTACCTGGACCTTGCCTTTAGATTAACAAGCAGGCTATACAAGACCTAGCGGGGAGAAATACAAACCAGAAAACGAAGAATAGAAACTGGTAGCTGTTGCAATAATATTTTGATAGGAAACAATAACCAAAACAGAGGAAACGGTGCTGAATTTCAGAAAAATCAGCAAAGTGCCAAGCAGTTTTTAAGGATTCTGTAGAGAGATAGCAAGGGCAAGCACTTTGGATTAAGTAAGAGATGAGAAAAAACAACTTGATATAATGAATCTTCAATTCGAGAGGAAGATTCAGCTCTCCAATCTCTAGCTGATGACTAGAGCCCAAATCCAAAACAGAGATCCCAAATTTCAGATTATGTTCAAGATAAAAACCTAACCCTAGAAAGAAGAAATTAGTTTAAGCAAAAATACTATTCATTAATCCCTAAACAGCCTTTAATTTTGATTTTTTTTCTCCTAATCCATTGCCATAATTACTATGTGAGCCCCAGTCCTGTTTCCGCCCCATCCAGGCGTCTGGCCCCACGTTCTAGGGTGGGATTTTTCCCGCCTCCTGTACACGTGAACCGGTCCAGGAGGACCTGTTCAGCCGGCCCTTGGGTCGGTCTAACATATTTCCTTTTTGTATTTCATTAACATTACATTGTAAAGAGAGGGTGTATTTATATGTAATGTTAGTTTTGTGTGGAATCTGATTGTGTTGATCAATCAGGTTGTGTTGCTGCCTTGAACCTCAATTCAATTGTTCGAGTTCGCCAAGGTCCTCTCCCAGCTCCATACTTGGAACTTTTTTTGTATAACCGTGTAGCACTACGACGTTGTGTACCCAAGCACTACGACGTTGTAATGTTTGGTTGAAGGTAGACAGAGTGGAATTCTGCGACGCTTACCTTAGTGCTGCAGCGTTATGACTCAGGCAAGTGACAAAGAGTGAAATGGTGAATCCCTGCGACACTCCAGATCATGGCGTTACGGTTCTGTCAGAAAAAATGGAGACAGAGAGTAGAGCTCCACAACGCTTAGATACTGTCTGACAAATTTTCTTTCTGTTTTTCATGAAAGGTTACGTCTTTTGGTGGTTTTATTGTGCATCTCTTTGTTCTTGTAAGAGGGTGAAGAGATACAAGGAGAGAGAGAGAAGAGAGTTCTGTATTAGTTCGCCTAAATTTTCATATTGAATTTCTTGATGTGGTGTGCATCCGTGATTTTTTCTTGGAGATGAACGATTGAGATAACAGAGTTTGTTAGGAATGAATAATGAGGGTTAACTCTGAAAAAGATTGTTGAATATACTAGAAAGGGTTGCTGAATATTCTGCATAGTGGATGAAGTGGATATAATGAAAAGGCAATATATCATGTGATCAGTTATCACTGCCCTATAAATTAATGATCCGAAGGTTGGAGTGTTGTCTCTGAGTAGTGTTAATTTGGATGGAGAGTGGTTTGGTGAGAAGATTTGCTACTTGATCCTTAGAATCAATGTGATGCATAATAATTTCATTTTAGCATATGTGATCTCTAATAAAACGATAATCAATCTCTATGTGCTTTGTGTGCGCATAAAAGGCCGAATTGTTTGCCAATACTAGTGTTGATTGTTGTCATAATGAAATGGTGTAGGAGAGGAGAGTGGGATATATAAGTCTTGTAACAAGCGGAAAAGCCAAACAATGTTAGAAGCATGATATTTAACTTCAATGGATGATTTGGTTATGGTTGGTTGCTTTTTGACACTCTAAGAGATAAGAGTGCCACCCAAGTATGTGCAACAACTAGTTGTAGATTTCCTATCGATAGGATTGGAGGCCCAACCTGAATTTGCATAAGAATGAAGGGTAAGAGTGCTTGTAATGATTTTGGAAGTGCCAAATGAATGGTGCTCTTAATGTAGTGAAGTAGACGTTTGAGTTGTTGATAGTGTTTGTTGAGGGGTTGCTGCATAAACTAACACAATTGATTTGTAGCAAAAACAATATCTAGACGGGTTATGATGAGATATTAGAGAGAGCCTGCAATTTGGCAAAAAATAATGGGGTTATGAAAGGGTTGATCAACATTCGTTGTGGTTAAGGGTTTAAGAGACATGGGAGTAACAACTGGCTTGCATTTTGCTTGACCAAATATGCTTTAGAAGTTGCTGAGCATATTGTTTTTGATGTAGGAAATAACCTTTAGCAGTTGAAACTATTTGAATGCCAAGAAAGAAATAAGTCGGACCCACGGGTTTGAGTGAGAATTGATGAAGAGCTCAAATAGTTTTGTGAAGAAATGGAGGGTTTCTTCCAATGATAAGAATATTATCATGTTTAATGAAACAAACAAAAAGAAATAAAAAAATGCCTAAATTTTACCTCTGCTGCAAATCCAGCTACTCATCCCGATTTTCTGCAGAAAAATCTCGCTCAAGCCGCAGCTACAGTAATCACTCCCTTTGCGAGCGGCGTCGAGTAGTCCTGTCTCGCGCGTTTTCCATTGCCGCTCATTTTTTTCGTTACAAGCCAAATGAACGAGACCTTTCGGTCTTCTTCTTCGCTTCCTCCATTCAGAAATCCTGACCCCTTCTCTATCCTTCCGAGATGAAAGCCAAGATCGCAAGCTGCAGTCGCCTCCTTCATCTCCAAACCCGCCTATCCTCTATACCTAGCCTCATCCTCCTCTGCAAGCTTCAGCTCTTGCGATCAAACCTCGATCCGACCTCATAGCCTACATCCAAGAGTTGAACCCGACGCACCCATCCCTATCTCTTCACTCAAGCAGCCGACCACTTCACTCATCCAGTTCATTAGGTCCAGAGAGAGAGAGAGAGAGAGAGAGAGAGAGAGAGAGAGAGAGAGAGAGAGAGAGAGAGAGAGAGATGGTTTAAAATTGCGTAATTAAGCCTCGAGGCGGTTTTTGTCCGTGAGGCGAGGCGTAAGCCTCGAGGCGGTGTGAGGCGTAAGCCTCACGGACGCAGAATTGCGTAAATGAGAATTTAAGAGTTTTAGCAGGTAAATAATAGCAAGATTCTATCATAAAATAAAAATATCTAAATGATAAGTGGAATTAGTGTAAATTAAGAAAATAGATGCAATAAAAGTATGTTCCAAAGTACAAAATTACAAAATTATAGTCTATCAAAGCTCCCAAAGTACAATTAAGAAGTATCATATAAAATTCAATCATATCCCATTACTAAATGGGTTTTCAAGGGAATTTTCTTCTTCAATTGTATCTATGAATGTCATATCATCATCATCTTCAATATAACTCACTTTTCTTTTCCCTGTTCAATAAGAATGATTATTATCATGTTAATTGCTCACTTGATATAAATATAATACAATAACATATAAGAAATTGTGGAAAACCTTTATTTGATTGTTGTGCTGCAGAAGATGTGTGTGGTGTGGTACTAGTGGATGTGCCCACTTAATCTGTTTCGCCCCTCAAGACATCCACACTTAGATCCTCTAACTGTAAGTCTGATAATGGAAAATTTGTCTCATCATCTATAAACCACTTATTATCAGATGACACATTATCACACACCAACGGTTCCTCATCATCCTTCAACCCCTTATTCCTCAACTTCCTTTCTCTTAACCTCTTGTTGTGCATAATATATATACAAGGGAGTTCATTCTGAGTGTTGATAGCCGATTTCTTCTCTTTGTTTGCACTTGACTATATGTACTCCAGTTTCGCTCACACCCAGAAGAAGAACAAGTGAGACCCAAAACTCTTACAGCAAAACTCTATAACTTAGGGGTGGATTCACCAAATTGGATCCACCATTCAACTATTTTCAAGAAGAAAAATGATAATCAAAACTTAATAAAGTGTCTTGCATTAATCAAAATAATTATACCTGAAGATCGTTTGGCAATCGTTGATTTTGCAGCATGCAGACCAAAAAACTCCTCTTTATTCTGAAATAGAACAAGTTGTAAGCTCTCTATCTGTCTGCTTCAGTATTAGTCGTTCCATGCAATGATACAGACCAAGCTTCACCTCTGGGTTTGAAGATTTTCTCTTTGAATATTGAAATTGAGGATTGAGATAATATGTCGCTGGATGTAGAGGACGGTGTAACTGTTTCCCCACCGAGCATCAATGATATCCCAAATCTCTCTATAACTTGCATCCCCTCCTCTCAAATTGTGTGTAATCAACTCCTTGGCCTCATCCATAGCATTATAAATAAAACCCATGGCTGGTTTATTCTCGGCTTCCACTAAACGTAGAACTTGCACTAAGGTTCTCGTGCTCAATATGGCATAGGTCATAGTAGCTCAAAATTTATCATTTAGAATTATTTTTCTTATTTCCTTTCCCTCACTTTTCTTCCCCCACGCAGAGTTAAGCCATTATGTTGATGTAAACATTACTTCCAGAGGTTGTCTCACATCCAACAGGCTCTGCAATTGCGCCTTAGAGGCGCGCCTCAGACCCGGTGAGGCGTACGCCTCTGCCTAGAAGAAAATTGCGTAAGCCTCGAGGCGTGTTTGAGACAAATTGCGCAAAGGTGTGCCTCTTGTTGCGCAATTTTAAACAGAGATTCAAACCCACCAAAGCCTCTCAAGCCAAGGCCGACACTTTCCTCTGCTTCTTCCTCCTGATCCAACCCCGATCTTCCTCGCCAAAAGCTTCGAACGCCTCTTCTACCCATAGCCGGCTATCTTTCTTCCTCAATCGAACGACTCATCCTCCTCTCCCCATTCCAAGCCACCCAAACTCCAGCCCTAATCGCACACAACCGACCTCCTACTCTCTGCTCTCACGCCTCATCCCCATTTGAACAAGCTGAACTGAGCAGCTCCCTAAGTTAATTAAGCCTGAGCTCCCCCTTTATTAACTTAAGCCCTATTACTCTTGATCAACCCATTTAGCCCAAATCATTTTAACCCCGAGCCCTACTTAGCCCATTCGAAATCCAAGTTAACCCAAGGTAATCCCTACCCACCTAATTATTGCTAGTTATCTTTAGTCATCATAATTATTATTATTTATAATAATCATGTTATTATAATTAGTGATGATTATGATAATTAGTTTATAATTATTAATAATTATAACTAACTATTAATTATCATGATTATGTTATCATAATTATTAATAATTATAGTTATTTTTAATTATAATAATTATGTTACTATTATTATTAATTAAAAGAAAGAAAGAAAAAGAAAAAAAATGTTGTCTAGATTTTCGTGCCCTCCACCTCGCCGGTTGCCAAGTTATAACATTCTAAACTTGGGAAAATCCATCCCGACGCTTGCAACACGGCGAACAACCACCCATGCGTGCTTTTCTTAGCACGGTGGGAGGAAGTTCGTCGCGGTACTTGGGCGAGGCGGGTAATCCCCTTCTAAAGTCCTGTTTTCGGCGTTTGCAACGCGCCAGGGGACCCCATGTGCATGGTTTTCTTAGTGTGGCGAGAGGGAACTCGGTGCGGTGCCTACGGCGAGGCGGGCAATCCCTGTGCGTGCTTTTCGTAGCATGGCGGGGCAAAATATAAGTATCCGTATGCAGGGAAATTTGCTTTTTCAAACAGGTACCCCTGAAGACCCATACATGTCTTTCTTGGCATAGCAGGGGAAGAAGATTACAGCTGCGATGTCTCACAACACCGATCGTGCACGTCTTTTTTGACTTAGCAGGCAAGCTATGACTCGATTTTTCTCCTAAACGGGGGAGACGTTGGAAGGCTGCCAAATTTTTCAGTGAATATGAGACTTGGACTTGGACTTGTATCCAAACATAAAGCAAAAATGAATAACAAAATTTTTGAACCTAAATGAAATGAATTTGAACATGAACTGGATGTGAATATAAGCAAAAGACTTGAACACTCACAAAAGACTTGGACATGAACTGGACTTATGGATTTGAACTCGAGCCGAACTTGAGTTTGACTTGGACCACAGAGAACATGCTTCTGAATTCAAATGATTAATAAAGGCTTGAACCTAAGAGAAATAAAATGAGCCTAAACTTGAGCTTCATCTGATTCAAATGAATATGACTTGAACAATTTGAACTTGAGCAAAAACTCGAAAGGACTATGAAAGACTTGTGGACTTCACAACATAACTTGTAACATATCTGTAAGCAAGGATCAAATGGAGAAATGCAACAGTATGTTCATGCTTAACAACACAAAATCTTCAATGAGCATTTGTCATTTCAATTGAGAAGCCAATTCATCATGCAAGATTTAATCCAATCAAATGCATTGAATCCTACAAGCAATGGGGCTTATATTGAATGAAACTTCAATGTTGATTAGTGATGACATGCATTGCAAACCCTGGAAGAACAATAATTGATTGATTGCAACATTTATATCAATCGTGCAAGCAAATGTACAGAGCCCCTTAACGACGGTATAGACCGCTAGCTTTTAGATATGTGTACAGGGAGGTGATGAGTGTGATCACATACTTGTGAAGAAAGTATAGAAATATATAATGAATGCAACATATGTCATGCAACAAACACCACGACTTTCAAGGCAAAGAAATTCACAAGCAATGGTAGAATGCGATGACTTATTTTCAACCAATAAGCTAAAGACCTATGTGAATGTTGGAGAATCATCATGTTGATTAGAAACACAAGCACCAACAAACACAAGTCATCCTACAAGCATGATAATTTGATGAATTCGATGAATATAACGATATTCTGTGGTCAACATCAAAACACAAGCATGTGAAAGCAATGTAACAATGATCAATGCAAATACCCATTGACAATAAGGGAATATTTGTTATATGCATATTGATGTGCTTATAAGTGTCAATCAGCAGGGTTGTGAGTGTTACAACACTCCCACAATCAACTACCATTTAATAGTAGGCAGATATATCAATCTGTTGCAAGTAAAGGAGAACAATATGCAGCAAATACAAAACATCCATGGGCCCTTATGGGAGACCCATCGTACACACTAAATGTCACCTATGAGCAGAGTGCCGAAGGACCGCAACAAATGCAAGCAACTACAAATCAATGTAGAAGATCTCTCAATACATATAAATGACAGAACTCTAGATGCATGCAATGATTTAGCCATGAGTAGTGCAGTGGTATGCTCATGAATAGAATTGGAGATCTAATAATGTCTCTACGATGGGCATGATAAGCATAGAAGCCTACAATGATTATCCATACCACCTGCAACAATACTGTGGTAAGCATGCATTCCTATCCATTACAAATGTAAAGGAAGTGATCATTGTAGTATTTTGGGGCCAACACTGAGCAATGCACAATGTGCCTACAAGCAGTAATCGATGAACATCATAAAAGAGTCACAACGTAAAAAAATTACCACAAATATTGTTCATCTAAAATGTAAATGTAAAGCACCTACAAGTTGTTGTAGTAAAGAACATGATAGTACCCCTGCAGTTAACTCCATCCAACGGCAGTTAAATACATCAATCATTTGCAAGTGGAAGCAGATGATATGCAACAAACAAAAATATGAATCTCTACAAGCTGTCGTAGCAGAAAGAAGATTAATCAAATGTCCTAAATGCCCTTTCACATGCACCGTAATATGTTTACACATAGGTACTCAAAAGAGGGTATGCAATCAAACAGCCGCATGGGTCCCGACGAGTATGTTATTGGCACACATGTGATATTTAGGTCTACGTTGGTCCATAAATTTGAACCCAATCCTCGTAAGCAAGTAGGTAGGAGTTGACAAGGTTCAACAAATAATTATAAATACCTCCAAACACCCGCATGGGCCTCGACGAGCGTGTTATTGGCACACACGTGACATCTAGGGATATTGCGTGAGTCAATAAATGAATTCAAGTTTGAACATGATCCTTCTATGCGGATCAATAGGAGTCTAAAGGATTCGAACCATCAGATAAATATACGATTGTGGTGACCGATATATTTGTTTTAATACATTCACATTAGACATTCAAGGCCTATAATCAAGAGAATTCATTAATAAAGGCACAAAGCCTATGACAAACCCGATCCTCTGTCAGCAAACGGATATAGTCGACAGAGTCCAATCAATTAAACTCACAAATGCTTATTAACACCCCAATGATGGCCGTGTTGAATGCATATCTCAACCGGAGGGGTTAATTTCAAATATTTCAAAATGCCCTCAAACTTTCGCAAAATTCAAATGTTTTCAAGTGATTTCAAAGTCACCCCAATAATGACTGTGTTGAACGAAGATCTCAATTGGAGGATTTCACAAACACTTTCAAATGCCTCACAAATTTCCAAATACCCATTCAAAAATCCAAAATTCCCCAAAATCCCAAATTTCAAGATCTTTAAAAATGAAAATCCAATCGTTAAACAATCAAAGCAAAACTCATCCACCATCCGCAATAGTTTACTAGTGTGGACAAATTAAAATTTATTCAGTTCACAAAGTGCTAATGCCTAGTCGAAAATATCACTATGATCAATTCTCAAATAATCTCCTGCTAGTAATGACATCGTATGTGTCTTCTAACCGGCAGTTTTGCCGTCAAATGACACCCAGGATAAAAAGTTATGACCCGGGGCTCTCTGAACCGGGTGGTTTTGCCGCCACATGGCATCACGAAATACCGGTTATGGCTAGAGCCAATATGTTCCTTAGTGGAATTAAATTCTTGAGGTATGAATCAATAGGATATGATCGATAGGACACAAAGCCCTCTGTTAGCTAAGGTGGATTTAAATTTGTTTTCTTAGACAAGCATTCACCCTAGGTCTACAGGGCTCCCTTGGACGAAGCAACCCTTGGCTACCTCCTCTGACTAAGTAGACCAGGGACCACGATGGCCTGGGATGATGGAACCATGGGATCTTGATCGTGTCTATCATCTATTCCCCCACCATTCGCTTTAAGTGCAAGATGATAAAAATTTCAATTTTAAATATGAAACTTCTCAAAAATTTCAATACAAATTTTCAAACACCAAAACTTTTCAAATTCCTATGCTCATGCTGCTACTATACGCCTGATACTACGTATCTATAAATATAATGTATCTGATTGACAACTAGCCTTAATCGAAAGTTCTCTCTCATTATCGGGAGGGGTGATTAACTATAGGGGCTTGCGCCTATAGGAAACCAGAACTCAGATCATAAAGTCCTCGCAAAATGAGGGCGAAATCTCTGGGTAGTGTCTTATCTACAAATCCATCTGCCTTCCAAAATTTACCCTGGAACTTTATTTCATTAAAACTCCCCCCCCCCCCCCCCCCCTCCACGAAAAAGAAAAAGCAAAGTAGGTGGAGGCAGGGGCCGAATTTTTGGAGCCCACATATCAACATAGAGAAGAAGATATGCAAATATGCTGTTTTGAGAGCAGAGAAGAAGTGATGGGTCAGAGATGCTGAAGTGAAAGCCACGAGATTTAAGAAAGTTGTAAAATGTTTCAAACCATTGACGAGGATCCTGTTTTAGCCCATAGATAGCTTTATGTAGCTTGAAAATATAAATATGATGAAACTGATCAACAAAGCCTTATGGTTGAGACATGTAAATATCTTCATGAAGAGTGCTGTGGAGAAAAGCGTTGGAGACATCAAGTTGAATGACTGATCAATTATTGTGGGGAGCAACAGTTAAGAGAAGTCTAATTGTACGCTTTTTAGCAAATGGACTAAAGGTTTATGAGTAATCAAAATCATATTGTATTTGAAACCTTGAGCTAGCAAGCGAGCTTTATGGCGATCGATAATGCCATTAGGATTGAATTTAGTTCAATATGTCCAACGACATCCAAGAATATTTTGGCGAGAGGGTGGAGGAATAAGAGGCCGAGTACCTTGACACTGAAGTGCTGTAAATTCAGCAAACATTGCATGGCGCCATTCAAGAGATTTGGAAGCTTGAGAGAAGGATGTTGGGGTGGGTAGGTATGAAGTGTGAGTTGCTAAGGTGAAAATGGTTTTGGGCTTCAGGTTGCTAGCTTTGGAGCAAGTTACCATTGTAGGTATTGTAGTGGAAGGTTTAAAAATTATGGTGGAAGTAGGCTGTCACGACAAAAACCTACCGGGACGGATCCCGCTCGCATCGGGTCGTGGCCAAACTCAACTGACTGAACTGATTCCAGGATCTGGCTTTGGAATTTGTTTCAGAACTTTCTTCCAAACATTTACACACAGAACAGACACACAGAGCAACTATAAACATCAATTGCAGCGGAACAGATCATATATCTTTTTCTTCCTCAAAAAGAGAATCATATACAAATACAGCTCATGGCTTTCAGACAGAAAGAAAAACAGAACAGAAAAGCCATGACTGTACAAAAATCAAAAGTACCAACCTATAACAGATCAGACTCTGAACTTATACTCCAAGACTTCATTTCCTCTCCCAGAATCTGAAAACCACGCAGAAAACAAGGATGAGCTACAACAGCTCAGCAAGACATCAAACCTCCAATCACAATCCTCAGAATCCACATCAAACACTTCAGATCAACAGAATCGTATATCGAATCAGAACAGAATAGAAATCACAGAAATCATAATCAGAATAGAATCATACAGATCAGATCAAATCAAAACAGAACAGAATCGTATCAGAATCAGATCAAATCAGAATAGAACAGAATCGTATCAGAATCAGATCAAATCAGAACATATCAAAAGTCAGAACATATTCCCTGACCCTGACAGAATCTCAACGGATTCTGGCCCCTTATGCCTCTCTTCCCAGACACTGACAGAATCTCTCGGATTCTGGCCCCTTATGTCTCCCTTTGTGCTCATGGCACCAGAACAGATGTGCTTATAGCACCAGAAATCATCGGATCCGGAACAGAACTTGTTTTCAAATTTCAGAGCTCATTTCAGATTTTTTAGATTTCCCCGACACAGAGAAGATTTCACAGGATCCTGACCCCTTATAACTCCCTTTTTATAGCACACAATCATACACATTATTTCAGAATAAATCCGGACAATTTCAGAAATCGTACGAAAATCCGACAGCATAACGGCAGTATACGGAATTTACACAAAAATTCCTAATTTGACAAATTACCAAATTAGCACAGAATATTCACAACAACATTGCAAGACTTTTATTCTACTGCCAAGACAATTTCGGACTTCATCAGAAATCACAGTCAAAATAAAACACCGTTGAGTAAAAACTATCCGGTAAAAATTCTCCAGAAAATAATCAAAATGTGCACACTCGGCCCCTCAGAAACATACCAAAAGTTACGCGGTAAAAACTGAACCAATCGGAAAATACGGACGAAATTCGCTAACGAAAATGAAATCCGGACAGAATAATCGTTCAAACTTCACCGTTCTGAAAATTGAGAAAGGCGGAATGTGACTTACATTGCGTACACCAATTTCTTGAACTGTCTTGACGAACGAAAACGGACCGGCGTTGCCCAAAAATCAACTTTTTCCTCTTTTCTCTCGACTTTCTCTCTCCTCAGAAATTTAAGATATTTTTATTTGATTTTCTCTCTCCTCAAAACGAGCTCATTTCCCTTAAGTAACCTTGAGATCGGCCCGGCCGATCGCACGATCGTTCTGGACGATCTGAACAAAATGACATCGTCCTGGGACGATTTCTCAGGACGATAATTAATTTCCTTGGACGATAAAAACCCCTACTCTCTGACTTGTGCATTACTCTGATCGTCCCGGGACGATTTCCAATCTGCCCGGACGATCCTTACAGGAAAATCATCCTGTAACTTCTGAACACATTTTGGAACAAAATTACACCTGATCGTCCCGGGACGATCCACGATCGGCCCGGACGATATGAACAAAGCTGCTATTACATAGGCAGTAGCATTAGTGGGAAAGTAGTTTCTTGAAATGTAACATGGCACGAGGTTAGTATTTTGTCGGTTTTGGGGTTGTAGTAGCGATATCTTTTATGGGAGGAGAATTACACAAGAAAGATGCATTCGGCGGAGCGAGGAGCAAGTTTATTTGCTGCTAGTGGCTGTGTCCATGAGAAACACAAGCATCCAAAAGTTTTGAGATGAGAAGAAGATGGAAAGCTGTTGTGGAGTACCTCAAGAGGGGATTTGTTGGCATTAGATTTGAGGGGAGATGGTTTATAATGTAAACAACAATGTTTAATGCTTCAAGCCATAAAGTAGAGGGAAGAACAACAACATGGAGAAGAGTTCAAGTTGTTTTAATAATGTGACGATGTTTGCATTCAGCCATGCCTTTTTGTTCTGAACTATGAGGACAATTTAGTTGGTTTATTATTCCATGAGATGAAAGAAAGTTTTGTAACTGATGATTATTGTAATCTCTGCCAACATCTGATCTTAATATTTTGATTTTAATTTGAAAGAAGTTTTCAACCATAGCGACAAAGTAAATGAATTTGTATGAAGTTTCAGCTTTGTTATGTTGGGGATGAGTAGGAGTAAACACCACAATGACGAGACAAGCAAGAAAGTAAAAATAGCAGAAAATAAAGGGCACAAGGATTTAATATGGAAAAACAAAAACTAGGAAAAAAATCATAAAGCCCCACACTACACCAAGAATTATACTATGAAAATAGGGAGAAATAAGTACAAATCTCTCCTCTCTCACTCTCTTCTTGCTTCTCTTCTCACACGCATCATTCTCAATGTCTAACAACTCAAAATACAAAAGAAAGTCGAGTAAATAACTCCAAAGGATGCAACTCTTCATAAAAACGAGAAAGAGATCCGTTCAGTCTGTCTCATAGCACTGCGGCGCTCAAGCCTCTGTTTGATGACATTGCGATGCTCAAACTTGCAGTGCTGCGGCGATGAACTTGTAGCCATACTGTGTCGAATCCAGAGCGTTGTGGCGCTCTGCTCTATGTCAATTAGCATTGCAACGCTTGGGAACACATCACCGAGGTGCTCGGTTAAACAGCCTTGGGGTGCTTGGGTACATAGTGTCGGGCACATAGTGTCGGGCATTGTATGAAAAAAAAAATCAGGCACAAAGCTCTCGAACCTAAGCAGATTCCACACATAATATGCTATGCATTGGTAAAACCCCCACATCTCCCAACAAGCACAACAAACTTGAGGTCTGAGGTAACAAAATAACCTGATTGATTAACACAATCAGATTCCACACATAAAATGCTATGCATTGGAAAATAACCAAGAAAATTTGAAGAAATCATCCGCAAATAGAACATAATATTTGTATCTATTAAATAAAGAAACTAGGGAATGTCCCCATACATCAGTGTGGATAAGTTCTGAAGGCCTAGAAGTGTTACAGTTTTTAGTAGAGACAAGAAGTCATTGAAGAATAGTAGAGGAAGTAGGGATAACTTTAAGATTCTTCGCCAATGAGAGAGGACAGAGCGATGTGGATGATCGAGACGAGCATACTAGAGAGAGAGGTTGCTAGGTTGAGTTGAGAGGGCTGAAGTAGATGTATTGGAGGTGATATGCTGTAGTGGGTTGAGACCATTAGTGCTGCGACTTTGGAGAAGAACTTGATTGGTTAAGGCATCCTTAATTATGAAACTAGTGGCATCAAAAGAGATGAAGTAGTTATTGTCAGTAGTTAATTTGTGTATAGATTGTAAGTTATGTAAGAGAGAGAGAACATGGAGGAGATTATTTAGGAGAATCTTACGATGAGAGTTAGGAGTGGGCAAGGTGCCTTGACCACTATTAGATATTGGAAGAGAAGTGTTGTCTCTGGTAATTGAATGTGAGCCAGTGTAAGGGGTGAAGTATGTTATTTGAAAAGGAATATGTTATTTGAGAAATATGTATAAAATATTTTTTCTATCATATGAAAAGAAATATATATATATATATATATATATATATATATATATATATATATATATATATATATATATATTAACTGCAAAAGAAAGACATTTGAATATGATTATTTTTATATAAAATCTCTATGTTACAAGTGTGATTATCCACTGAGTTTATTTTATAAACTCAAACTGTTAAACTAAAATTTTTAGGTAAGCATCCTGATAAGTAGAAATGACTGAAAGAGAGGAATATATCTACAGAAGACGGTGATCAAATGAGAGCAGGTCAAATATGGTTAATGTAAATATTCAAATGTGTTAGTTGTGTTAGTGACTCTTCAATATTTATAAGTGATGTAGTTGACATATTGTTTTTTTTTTAATTTGAATGAAATGTTTTAACCGTTCGACTGTTTGTTCTCGCTTCTTTAATTTGAGTCTCCGGGTTGGGTTGTGACACTTAAGGATTAATGTTGTAACGACCATATTGTCTACAAGAGATTTAATGGTGGAGAGAGATTAAGACATGGTGAGGTCTTTCATGGTAATGTTGTAGAGTTTGTTTTTGAGTTGAATGACTCGGGCACTATTTGTTGGTTGAAACCGTTTCTTAAGATAGTTCAGATTTCATGCCAAATGGATAGATTGAAAGCATAGGGTAAGATAGAAGAGGAGATGGTGGAGTATGAGGCGGTTAAAACATTTTGATTAAGAAGATGCCAAGTGTTAAATGCAGAGTTTGGTTGGGTATCTCCAACGACTGAGATAAGTTGCTTGGATGGACATTGAGTGGCACCAGTTAGGTAGCCATCAAATCTATTGCTGAAAATAATTCCAGTATTTGTAATCTCCAAATAGGATACTTTTTAGTGGTGAGATGTGTTTGGAATATGTTTTTGATGTTTGGATATAAGAAATTTTAAGCAGGAGGTGATAGAAGTTTCAACTAGATCATGGAGTTTCTGATGTGAAACTACTAGGAGTTACGATCGAAATTAAAAGAGAATTGTTAAAAGCTTGCTTTTATAAATTTATGTGGATCATGCAAGATAGATTTAAGGATTAGAAACATTAGCTTTGCTTAGGCCAAAGAGGCGCACTTGAGATTAACCAAAATAGTTCATTCAAAAATCCAAGGGAATTAAATGCGAAGTACAAGTAACAAAACCCTACGTTTTAACAACGAGAATTTCACCTTGAGGCCGTATCACTCAAAGATTGGTGGACTTTTGGCGGAGGTAGAAGATCCAAGAGATGAAAGAAGTTACCACTAGGGAGAGGGCGCCAAAGAACTTCGTCGGAAGAAAAGTAGCCGGCGGGGATGGATGTCGTAGATGACCGTCAAGACTCCACGTATGCTTTGCAAATTGTCGGTCGTAGATGCTTGCAAGGATTGGCACAACTCTCTCCAAGTACTCTTCCACGGTGGCTTCGTCTTCAAATCCTACGTCGAAGCAAGGAGAGCGTAGGATATCGATGCTTCCGTCGGCGTGGAAAACTAACCCCCACTCAAGCTCCGGATCCGCCATTCAACATTGAAGCAAGGCGGGAAGAAAATAAGGGAGGGGTTCGGCCAAGAGCTAGAGAGGAGTAAGAAGAAAAATCTGAAATTTGAATTTCAGATTTTCTAGGTTTGAAAAGAGAAGTTAATTCACCATTAAGTTCTCATTCAATCAAATTAAAATGGGGGCAGCCATTAAGGGGATAAATTAGGGGGGTAATTAGTAGATGATGAGGTGGCAAGGAGAGAGAAACGGTTAGGTGTGAGGGGCCGGCCAAGCAAGGAAAAAGAAAGGAAATTTTGCTTAATTAGTGGGCCCCATGTCATCAATTAAAATCTGATTTTAACTCTCAGATTTTATTTAATTAGGGAAATTTAAAATTTGAATTTAGGTGGGATGAGAATTCAATTAATTCTATTCCTAAAGATATGGGTTGCTTTAGGAAAGAAATAATGAATGAATTAAATGGGGAATTCAAAATCCAGGAGAAGCTGGACGGCGGGCTTTTCCCAGGGAAGAGGGTTCGGGCGGCTGATTGAGGAGGCGGGCTGGGCTAGCCGCTGAATGGTTCAGCCGGCGGAATGGGGGGGGGGGGGGAAAGGATTGGGCTCACGGATGGCAGAATCCAGGGAGGGGAAACTGAACGGAACAACTCCACGGTGGAATTCCTGGAGAATTTCGGATGGGGCAGCTGCAGGTGAACGGTAAGGAGGGTTTGGGTGGCTCGGTTTGAGGAGAAAAGGGAGAAGACAAAATAGAATTTTGGATACAACCAAGAGTCCACCACGGTGGCTGTTGGGAATTGCGGGTGGAGTCTCCCCAAGTCCTCCTCTCTTTCTCTCAAGCTCTCAAGCAAGAAGACAAAGAAAAAAAAAAAACTCAGAATTTTTATTAAGCCAACATTAACCCTAATACAAAGCATGAGACCCCTATAAATAGGTCTTCCAACATAAGAAATTAAAAGTACTCAAATGCCCTTTGGAATACAATAAGACTCAACTCCCCACAGGGGTAAAATGGGAAAACAGTAAATAAAAGACAATAATAAAGAAATACATCATGACATCAAAATCAGAAGTAGAGACGCTGAATCGTGGCCGTCGATCTGCGGTTTCGCCGGCGATAAACATGTCGGTAGCGTCTGTCGATGTCCTCATCATTCTCCCCAGGTGGGAGAAAACTCGACCCCGTCGAGTGAGTGTCTCTAGAGCTCTCGTACCACTCTAGAAGGTCTGGATCTAGACTCTGCAGCTCCTCTCGATCAACCCACGTATCCTCCGTCGCCGGGGTCCCTTTCCAGTGGACTAAGTACCTTCGACGTCCGCCTCCTTTCGTAGTAATGATCTCATCATCTAATATGGATTCAACTATCTCCGCATTGGGTAAGGGGGGCAATTTTGGGAGTGGAGGAAGGTTGGGGATCTCACCAGGTATGGTCTCACAAGGCTCATTTGTAAGTGGATTGCATGGGTTAAATTCCGGTCCCTCGAAGGTTACTAAATCTTCTATGTTAAAGGTGGGGTTAATGTTGAAACCTTCTGGAAGGTCTAGTACGTAAGCATTGTCATTCACCTTTGAAATTATCTTGAACGGTCCGGCGCTTCTCGCATGCAGCTTCTTTGCGGATCCAGGAGGAAAACGCTCCGGACGGATCCGAACCATCACAAAGTCTCCAATTTCGAATCCTTTAGCTCTTCTTTTATGATCAGCCATAAATTTATAAGTTGCATTACTTTGCTCAATTTTCTTTTTAATTTCTTTATGTAACTCCTGTAGATGCGATGCATATGATGATGCTGACTCAGATGTTCTAACTCTAGTGCTCATGGGGATCAGGTCAATGGGTTGGTTGGGGAGGTATCCGTACACTATTTCTGCAGGGCTAAGACCCGTAGTTCGATTCACAGAGTTATTGTAGGCAAATTCAGCTATAGGCAACTTAGAGTCCCAGTCCTTAATGTTTTCTCCAACCAAGGTCCTTAACAGATTTCCTAGACTCCTATTCACTACTTCCGTTTGACCGTCTGTTTGGGGGTGAAAGGCGGTAGAGAATTTCAGTTTGGTCCCCATTTTATGCCATAAGGTCTTCCAAAAATAACTAGTAAATTTCACATCTCGGTCCGAAACTATGGTTTTAGGTAGCCCGTGAAGTCTCACAATTTCATCAAAGTACAGTTTGGCTACTCTAGAGGCGTCGAAAGTCTTGGAGCAAGGGAGAAAATGGGCCATCTTAGAAAACCTATCAACAACTACGCAAACTGAGTCATGTTTTCTAACGGTCTTGGGTAGCCCTAAAACAAAGTCCATGCTGACGTCTTGCCACGGTTGGTTCGGCACCGGTAGGGGTGTGTAAAGGCCGGTGTTTTGTTTTCGTTGTTTGGCCAGCTGACAGGTGTGACACCGCCTTACTAATCTGCTAACGTCCTTCTTGAGACTTGGCCAGTAAAAACGATTCTCAACCGCTGCAATGGTCTTGGCTTGACCAAAGTGACCCGCTAAACCTCCAGCATGTAATTCCCACACAAGAAATTCTCGCAGTGAAGTTGTGGGAATGCAAAGTTTTTGAGCCTTAAACAGGTACCCATCTTCCAAAATAAAATCTCCTATGATACGCTCGTCTCCAGTTGTTAGTTTGGAATAGGTTTCTCCAAAATCGGGGCAGTCCGAATAGTTTTCTTTAATTTGCTCAAAACCAATCACTTCAGTCCTCATCTCACGTGTAACCATCATCCTACGACTTAGTGCATCCGCAGCCTTGTTTTCAGAACCGGTTTTGTGTCTAATGGTGTAAGCGTATGTTAGGCCGGTCCAACCTGGACCGGCCCAACCTGGACCGGCCAAGCCGGTCCGGGTCTTCTCCAGGCGACACAAAGCCGCGGGACAGCCAGCGATCGCGAGAGAGCGGCTGGGCGGAAGCGTTGGGGAGCTCGGGAGTGGGGTCCACTTGGAATTCAAACAAAATTGAAGTATTTTTGGAGGGAGAAGGAAGGGTAGAGAGGTCCTTTTGCTTTTGTTTTGAATTAGAATGCATTAAGTAGGGAGAAAGGGGAGGAATTAGGGTTATGTGATGTTTTGGTGAGAATTTCTTTTGTCTTCTTGGATAGTGAGGGCTCTAGATCGAAATCTAGAGATTGGGAGAGTGCGATCCTCCTCTCGAATAGAGGATCCTTGTATCTTTGCTATTTTCCTTGCGCCTACTAGTAAAATACAAGTTGTTTTCTCAGTTTTCTCTCAGATTTCTCCTGTTTTCTACTGTTTTTGGCTGTTTTACTGCTGTGGACAGCAGTTTTCATCTTGGATCTATTGGATTTTGGTGAGAAACATTTGGAAATCCAAGTGTTTCCTATCAAATTGGTATCAGAGCAAGATCCGGACGGTGGAGGGCTGTTTTTCCACTGTTTTGCTGCAGAATTTTGCAGATTTTGGGTTGTCGGAGGCTGTTTTCCCCTGAAAACAGCAGTTTTTGACTGTTTGGAGGAAGATTCTTGCTGTCCGGAAGTTTTTTCTTGCGGATCCGGAGGCATCTCGTTGGTTCCCATGGCATCTAAGCGGGTAGAAGTCTTGGAGACCGAGATGGGTCAACTTAAGGCGGATCTGGAAGAGAAGATGGCCACATTTAGTGAAAATGTGGAAGGGAAATTCATGGCTTTGGAGGAAATGATGAAGAAGTTGTTGGAGGGGCAAGCTCGGGCGGTGCCGGCGGAGGAAAGAGGAGAAGGTAGTGGGAGCAGGGGTAAGGAGAAGGTGAATCCAGAAGAGGAAGAGGAGGTGGAATTGCTTAACAGCAACGGGAGGATGCCACCTCAGGAGTCCTTTAGGCGAGAAGAACATGACAGGAGGGGAGATTTCCGGGAAGGGAGAGGAGATGATTGGCGACGTCGGAGGCCCGACCCAGTGGACCGGCCGTGGGGGATCTATAACCACCATGGCGGGGCACGAGGGGAAGATGGCTACCGGCGGCCAAGGAGGGAGGATGAGCCCCGATATGGAGAAAGAGGAACTTGGGAAGATCCCATAGCTTGGGACAGAGGAGGCCATGGGGGGAACAGAGCATACGGAATTGACACGAGGGCCAGGAAGCTGAAAATGCCTGTCTTCGAAGAAGGAAATGTGGATGAGTGGATCCACAAGGTAGAAAGGTACTTCGCAGTGAATGGCCTTATGGAGGAGGAGAGATTGATGGCTGCTAGCATGTGCTTGGAAGGGGCGGCTTTTGCCTGGTTCAAGTACATGGATAAGTGGGATCCGGTGA
Organism: Dendrobium huoshanense; assembly: GCA_016618105.1. NCBI lineage: Eukaryota > Viridiplantae > Streptophyta > Magnoliopsida > Asparagales > Orchidaceae > Dendrobium > Dendrobium huoshanense. The sequence continues at coordinate 31,634,254 of CM028349.1, read as the reverse complement.
GAACGTGGAGGGATTTCAAGGAGGCCATTAGAGAGAGGTTCAGGGGGGGCAGCCCATGGGAGATCTCTGAGCAGTTCTATTCCCTCACTCAGGAGGGGACAGTGGAGGAATACAGAAAGAAATTCGAGAGTCTGGTGGGCGACATGGAGGGCTTATCGAACAACACGTTGGGGGGAAACTTTATGAAGGGGCTCAAGCCAGAAATTAGGGATGCGGTGAAGGTCATGAGACCGAGAGACCTGAGGGAGGCAATGGAGTTGGCCCAGCTGGTGGAGAACCAGAAGACCAACGCTCGAAGTTGGCGGAACAACCACTCGGGAGGTCCCACCAGGACAACTACCACTTACTTGGCTCCAAAAGGGCCAAGCACTAGTGTCCCTAGAGAGAGTGGAAAGGAGAAGAGCGGGGTGACTAGAACTGCAGGAAGCTTCAAGAAATTGACTGAGGAGGAGATGCAGGAGAAGAGGGCCAAGGGCCTTTGTTTCAGATGTGAGGAGAAGTTTGTTCCAGGACATAGATGCAAGGATCGCGCTCTTCGGGCTCTCACCGTCTATATAGACGAGGCGCCTGAAGAGGGTGATGATTCTGATGAGGAGCAGATTGATCCACAGTTGGAGGTAGCCGAGGTCTCCCTCAATTCTGTGATGGGATTCACTCCTAGCCATACGATGAAGGTGAAGGGGGAGATTCGGGGGAGAGAGGTTGTGGTTCTGATTGACAGTGGAGCCACCCACAATTTCATATCCACTCAGGTGGCGGAGGAGCTGGGGATGGAACCTACTGAGACAGGCAGTTATGGGGTGATGATGGGGACAGGAAAGATTGAGTCCAGCACTGGGATCTGCAAGGGGGTGGAGATGAGGCTACAGGAGATCAGGGTGGTGGAGGATTTCCTACCCCTGAGGTTGGGTAGCACAGACGTCATTCTGGGCATGAAGTGGTTACAGACCTTGGGTGAAACCAAGGTGAACTGGGGGACCATGGTGATGGAGCTGATGGTAGAAGGAAAGAGGGTAAAGCTAAAAGGGGAACCAGGATTGTCCAGAGCTGGAGTGTCACTCAGGTCGATGGTGAAAATTATCCATGAGGAAGGAGGAGGTTTTCTTGTGGAGTTGCAGAGCTTGGAGGATCAGCAGGAGGGGGAAGAAAAACCCATTCCTGCGTCAGTTCAGCCTCTTCTGCAAGAATTTGAAGATGTGTTCCAACCTCCGGTGGGACTGCCACCTGACAGAGAGCAGGAGCACCAGATTATCCTGAAAGAGGGAGTATCTCCTATCAGTGTGAGGCCTTACAGATACCCTCAGGTGCAGAAAGATGAGATTGAGAAGCTGGTGGGAGAAATGCTAGAAGGAGGGATCATTCAGCCCAGTGTGAGCCCTTTCTCTAGTCCAGTTCTGCTTGTGAAAAAGAAGGATGGGAGTTGGAGGTTCTGTGTAGACTATAGAGCTCTAAACAAGGAGACGGTGCCTGATAAGTTTCCTATCCCGGTGATTGATGAGTTGATGGATGAGCTACATGGAGCAGCCTTGTTCACCAAGGTCGATCTAAAGTCAGGCTACCACCAAATCAGGATGAGGAAGGAAGATGTGCAGAAGACGGCCTTCAGGACTCATGAGGGCCACTACGAGTTTCTGGTGATGCCTTTTGGCCTCACCAACGCACCTGCCACATTCCAGGCCTTGATGAACCGGATCTTCAAGCCACTCCTCCGCAGGTTTGTGTTGGTATTTTTTGATGATATTCTAATCTATAGCAGAACTGAGGAGGAACACCTAGAGCACCTGAGAGTGGTGTTGGGTGTGCTGAGGGAGCATCAGCTGAAGGCCAACTTCAAGAAGTGTGACTTCGCTCAGGCACGGGTGGAGTACCTGGGGCATGTGATATCCCAGGAGGGAGTTGCTGCAGATCAGTCCAAGATAGAGGCAATGCTGGCATGGCCTCAACCCAAGACCTTGAAGGGGCTCAGGGGATTCTTGGGATTGACAGGCTACTACAGGAGGTTCGTGAGGGGATACAGTACCATAGCATGGCCACTGACAGAGCAGTTGAAGAAGGACAACTTTTTATGGGGAGAAGCAGCTTCAGAAGCTTTTGAGAAGCTGAAGAAGGCCATGACGACAGTGCCAGTGCTTGCTCTGCCAGACTTCAACCAGGTGTTTATGGTGGAGACAGATGCCTCAGGCTATGGATTGGGAGCAGTGTTGATGCAGAACCACAGGCCCATAGCTTACTTCAGTCAGGTACTGTCGTCCCGGGCTAGGCTGAAGTCTGTCTACGAGAGAGAGCTGATGGCTATTGTACTGGCCATTCAGAAGTGGAGACCTTACTTATTGGGCAGACACTTTATTGTCAGGACTGATCAGAGGAGCCTGAAGTACTTATTAGAGCAGAGGATGGTCACAGAGGAGCACCAGAGGTGGTTGTCCAAGCTACTGGGATATGATTTTGAGATCCACTACCGGCCGGGACTAGAGAATAAGGCAGCAGATGCCTTATCTCGCTGTATGGGGGAGCTCCAAGGGATGGCTGTATCAGTACCAGTACTGATAGATTGGGGGGCTATCAAAGAGGAGAGCATTCAGGATGAAGAGCTAAGGAAAATCAAAGAAGATGTGTTATCAGATGGGAACAGCCACCCAGGCTACTCAGTTGTGGGAGAGAGACTGTACTATCAGGGAAGGAGTGTGATTCCAAGGTCTTCCATCCACATTCCCCAGCTGTTACAGGAGTTTCATGGGAGTGCCATAGGAGGGCACTCCGGAGTGCAAAAAACTTATAGCCGGTTAGCTGCTGAATTGTACTGGAAGGGGATGAGGAAAGATGTAGAGGAGATGGTGGCAAAGTGTGATATCTGCCAGCGGAGCAAGTACCTGACGATGGCCCCCGGGGGATTATTACAGCCTCTGGCCCTACCAGAGAAGGTTTGGGAGGAGATTACTATGGATTTCATTGATGGGCTCCCAAAATCAGAAGGCTACACAGTTATACTGGTAGTGGTCGACAGGCTGAGCAAATATGCTCATTTTATTCCCTTGAGACACCCGTACACAGCAGTGTCTGTAGCCGCAGCATTTGTGAGGGAGATAGTCCGCTTGCATGGGGTACCAGAGTCCATTATTTCGGATAGGGACAAGGTGTTCCTGAGCCATTTTTGGAGGGAGCTATTTAGGATGCAGGGAACAGTACTGAAGAGGAGCACAGCCTACCATCCACAGACTGACGGACAGACAGAGGTGGTAAATAGGAGCGTGGAGACATACTTGAGGTGTTTTGTGTCTGAAACACCAAAGCAGTGGGCCAAATGGCTAGCTTGGGCAGAATACTGGTACAATACTTCTTTTCACTCGGCTACCAAGATGACACCTTTTAAGGTATTATATGGGAGGGACCCCCCACATCTGGTACACTACAACCATAGTAGTACTCCAGTATCTGCAGTGGATCAGCATTTGAAGGAGAGAGATCAGGTGTTGGAAGAGCTCAAGAGGCATCTACTTAGAGCCCAGCAACTTATGAAGAAGCAGGCGGATGGCAAAAGGAGAGATATACAGTTTGCAGTTGGGGACAAAGTCTACTTGAAGCTCCGACCATACCGACAGAGGACTATGGCCCAAAGGAGAAATGAGAAGCTTGCAGCAAGATATTTTGGCCCTTTTGAAGTGGAGGAGAGAATTGGAGAGGTGGCTTATAGATTGAGGCTTCCTCCAACAGCCAGAATACACCCCGTTTTTCATGTCTCACAATTGAGAAGAGTGGTGGGGGAGCATGCAGTAAGCCCAGAGCTGCCCAGCACATTGAGGGAGGACATGGAAGTGACATTGGAGCCTCTAGCGGTAGAAGGCGTGCGCATCAATGAGAAGGGGGAAAAGGAGGTGAAGATAAGGTGGAGCGGCCTCCCAGACTATGAGGCCACCTGGGAGCCACAGGAGAGGATAGCAGAGCAGTTTCCTGCTTTCCACCTTGAGGACAAGGTGGTACTTTGGGAGGGGGGTAATGTTAGGCCGGTCCAACCTGGACCGGCCCAACCTGGACCGGCCAAGCCGGTCCGGGTCTTCTCCAGGCGACACAAAGCCGCGGGACAGCCAGCGATCGCGAGAGAGCGGCTGGGCGGAAGCGTTGGGGAGCTCGGGAGTGGGGTCCACTTGGAATTCAAACAAAATTGAAGTATTTTTGGAGGGAGAAGGAAGGGTAGAGAGGTCCTTTTGCTTTTGTTTTGAATTAGAATGCATTAAGTAGGGAGAAAGGGGAGGAATTAGGGTTATGTGATGTTTTGGTGAGAATTTCTTTTGTCTTCTTGGATAGTGAGGGCTCTAGATCGAAATCTAGAGATTGGGAGAGTGCGATCCTCCTCTCGAATAGAGGATCCTTGTATCTTTGCTATTTTCCTTGCGCCTACTAGTAAAATACAAGTTGTTTTCTCAGTTTTCTCTCAGATTTCTCCTGTTTTCTACTGTTTTTGGCTGTTTTATTGCTGTGGACAGCAGTTTTCATCTTGGATCTATTGGATTTTGGTGAGAAACATTTGGAAATCCAAGTGTTTCCTATCAGCGTATTCTTGAAGGAATTCAACCCATCTTCCGTGCCGGGCATTCAGTTTCTTCTGGGAATTGATATATCGTAAAGCTTCGTGGTCAGAGAAGATAACGAATTCTTGGGGAAGCAGGTAATGTCTCCAATACCTGAGGGACTGAATTATGGCGTAGAATTCCTTATCGTAGGTGGAGTATCGTTGCCTGATGTCATTTAATTTCTCGCTAAAGTAGGCAACCGGGTGTCCTTCTTGCGACAGTACTCCTCCTATTCCTATACCAGATGCGTCGCAGGTCACTTCAAAAACTTTCGAAAAGTCGGGTAGACGCATGACTGGTGCTTCAACCATTTTTCTTTTAACTTCCTCAAAAGCCTTGGTGGCAGATGTCGTCCAGACAAAATCTCCTTTCTTTAAACAATCAGTTATGGGACCCACGATGGTGCTAAAGTTTCTGATAAATCTCCTATAAAACGTGGCCAGTCCGTGAAAACTCCTGACATCTCTAATATTCTTTGGTAGAGGCCACTCGTTGATTGCTCGCACTTTTTCGGGGTCGGCAGAGATGCCGTGGGAAGAAATTATAAACCCAAGAAAAGTTACTTGATTCGTGAGAAAAGCGCATTTCTTAGGGTTGGCATACATTTGTTCTTTCTTCAAAATCTCGCAGACTTGTTTTAGGTGATTCAAATGTTGCTCCACCGAACGACTATAGATCAGGATGTCATCAAAGTAAACTACAACAAATTTTTCAAGTAACGGCTTAAGGATTTGAGTCATTACTCTCATGAAAGTGCTGGGCGCGTTACTCAATCCAAAAGGCATTACTGTCCATTCGTACAACCCATCTTTAGTTTTGAAAGCTGTTTTCCACTCATCCCCCGGACGGATCCTAATTTGGTGATAGCCACTCTTAAGATCGATCTTAGAGAAGAGTGTGGCTCCGGTCATCATGTCCAACATGTCATCTAATCGAGGGATTGGGAAACGGTACTTGACGGTAATTTTGTTGATAGCACGGCTATCAACGCACATTCTCCACGTCCCATCCTTCTTAGGGGTAAGAAGGGCAGGCACCGCACATGGACTAAGGCTCTCCTTAATGAACCCTCGTTGTAGCAATTCATCCACTTGTCTCTTGAGCTCCCCGTGTTCAGTAGGGTTCATTCGGTAATGGGGTAGGTTTGGTAAAGATGCTCCAGGCACTAGGTCTATGGCATGCTGTATGTCCCTTAGGGGTGGCAGTTGGTTGGGCAAATCTTCAGGAAAGACATCAGAAAAAGTCTCCAACAGGGGTCTTACTTCTTCGGGAATCGGTTCTCCTTGATCTACACTTATTTCCCGGGCTACTAGCGCGTAAAGAGGCGCTCCCGACTCCAGTTCCGTACCTAGGTCCTTAGCAGTTATCAAGTTCACGCCCGCATTGGGTTTCAGGGAGCTGGGCTTAATTTCATTTTTAGTAGACTTAGGTTGAGTGGGTAACAGTTTAATCTTCTTGCCCTCGTGTTCAAACACACAGGTGTTTGATCGTCCATAAATGTGTACATCGTTGTCGAACAGCCAAGGGCGGCCAAGGATGATTTGACCCACATCCATTGTCAAAACATCACACCAGATTTTCTCCTTGTATCCCACGAACTCAATAGGAATCAGACTCCTATCTTTAACTTCCAAGGTAGTCGAGTTTATCCAAGCAACTTTGTAGGGGTTCGGGTGTGGGGTGGTTCTCAATTGCAGTTTTGAAATCATCGCTGAAGATACAGCGTTAATGCAACTTCCACTGTCTATTATGACCTTGCAGTTTTTGTCTCCAATCTTAGTGAAAGTGTAGAAGATCGAGGTTCTTCGCCAGTCGTCGCTAGGTTTAGGTTGGGAAAAGGCACACCTAACAACCTGTAAGTCTAAGTAGTTCATCTTTTGAAGGCAGTGAACAACTGCGGTATCTTCTTCGTCGAAAAACTCCTCATCGTCGTCCATATGGTGGACCAAGTCAGTCTCTGGTTCATTCTCTTCCTCCGTCACTTCCTCAATTATTGTGACCTTAAATGGGCTGGAGCACTGAGAAGCAATGTGTCCGTACCCATGGCATCTAAAACACTTAGTGCCGGCAGTGGTTTTGGGTGTCTCCCGATCTGGTGTTTTCCCTTTATAGTCTGATCGAGGTTGGGCTTGGTTAGGAGCAGGCCGACTACCAGAGGGTCCAGTGGGTTTGGTGTACGGTTGGCTAGAGGAAGACTTAAAAGGGTTAGGTCTAGAGTCTTGGGTCCTGGTGGTGTGGCTTCTAGATTCTTCCAAATCTAGTACAAGGCTACAGGCAGCTTCGTACGTGGTTATTCCTCGAGCAAAGAGTTCATTCCTAAGGTCTTCTCTCAGTCCGGCTCTAAACATGGACAGAAGTTGTGTGGGAGTGGTGGTCTCCTCCCCGTTACAACGAATTAGGAAATCGTCAAACGTGGAGATGTATTCTTTAACGGGTTTACTCCCTTGGGTTAGTCTATTCCAACGATCTAGGAGTCTTGGGTAGTACGAGGGAGGAAGGTATTTCCTTTTCAGTTCTTGTTTCATCGCTCCCCAGTCAGCTATGGGGTATTCTCCTCGGGTCTCTCTCATGTGCTCCACGTTGGTCAAGTATTGGTTGGCTCGACCGGTCAATTTCATCTCGGCGAACCTAGCTTTCTTTTCTTCCGAAATGTTATACCACTTAAAATAACTGTCCATCCCTTTAATCCAATCGAGGAAAACCTGTGGTTCTAACGTTCCGTCAAAAGTCGGGGCATCTATTTTAATGCTCTTAAGGAGCTGGGTGTCATTGTCTCTCCAAGGCGCGTCACGACCTACCGGTTCGTGGTGGGGTCGGTGGTTGGGTCGGTAGTAATCCCTAGGAGGTCCGTACTCGGTTCGGGCATCCTCGCCATAAGGTGATTGAGGTCTAGAGGGCGTGTAGATAGCCGGGTGTCCGCTTCGTTCAATGTTGTCAAGTCTCTCTCCAGTATGACGCTTAAGGTCCGTCACACTCGTTTGGGTGTCTCTAATTTGCTGCGACATTGCGCCCAACTGGCCTACAATCATGTCTAAGGTTGCTTGAATGTGAGTGAGATCCATGGTTGGGTTCTAGGGATCACTAGGAAGGTTTCTAGGTCTAAGGCAGCAGCTAAACTCCCTAAAATGTTTGCTGGAATTGCACTTACAGCAGCTGTAAAGTGCTGGACAGCAAACACAACGATGGGTGAAGTCACCTAATTGTCTAGGCAATGTTTCCGGGTGAAGGCAGCACCTAAACAGTGAATGGAGGGTCACTAACGGGTGATTAACCGCTGCAGGAAATAGTGGACAGCAATCTAACACAACCTAAAACTCACTTTAAGAGTGAAACCAAGTGTAGAAAAACAGCGGACAGCAAGAGTCTAAGTGGCCTAGACTATTATGCATATGAATGTAGTGATGTCAGCACTTAAACACTTAAATATGAGCATGTAAGATGAAAGTTTTGTTGCAGGAAATTAAGGACAGCAAACGAAAACAGTGGGTTAGACTAGTTTAAATAATGTTATGCATGCGACATTTAAAGACAACCTAAAGGAGACACCTAGGATGCATCTAGCATGATCAAAGCATGCTAGCCATGCTCTGATACCAAATATGATGTGAAACTACTAGGAGTTACGATCGAAATTAAAAGAGAATTGTTAAAAGCTTGCTTTTATAAATTTATGTGGATCATGCAAGATAGATTTAAGGATTAGAAACATTAGCTTTGCTTAGGCCAAAGAGGCGCACTTGAGATTAACCAAAATAGTTCATTCAAAAATCCAAGGGAATTAAATGCGAAGTACAAGTAACAAAACCCTACGTTTTAACAACGAGAATTTCACCTTGAGGCCGTATCACTCAAAGATTGGTGGACTTTTGGCGGAGGTAGAAGATCCAAGAAATGAAAGAAGTTACCACTAGGGAGAGGGCGCCAAAGAACTTCGTCGGAAGAAAAGTAGCCGGCGGGGATGGATGTCGTAGATGACCGTCAAGACTCCACGTATGCTTTGCAAATTGTCGGTCGTAGATGCTTGCAAGGATTGGCACAACTCTCTCCAAGTATTCTTCCACGGTGGCTTCGTCTTCAAATCCTACGTCGAAGCAAGGAGAGCGTAGGATATCGATGCTTCCGTCGGCGTGGAAAACTAACCCCCACTCAAGCTCCGGATCCGCCATTCAACATTGAAGCAAGGCGGGAAGAAAATAAGGGAGGGGTTCGGCCAAGAGCTAGAGAGGAGTAAGAAGAAAAATCTGAAATTTGAATTTCAGATTTTCTAGGTTTGAAAAGAGAAGTTAATTCACCATTAAGTTCTCATTCAATCAAATTAAAATGGGGGCAGCCATTAAGGGGATAAATTAGGGGGGTAATTAGTAGATGATGAGGTGGCAAGGAGAGAGAAACGGTTAGGTGTGAGGGGCCGGCCAAGCAAGGAAAAAGAAAGGAAATTTTGCTTAATTAGTGGGCCCCATGTCATCAATTAAAATCTGATTTTAACTCTCAGATTTTATTTAATTAGGGAAATTTAAAATTTGAATTTAGGTGGGATGAGAATTCAATTAATTCTATTCCTAAAGATATGGGTTGCTTTAGGAAAGAAATAATGAATGAATTAAATGGGGAATTCAAAATCCAGGAGAAGCTGGACGGCGGGCTTTTCCCAGGGAAGAGGGTTCGGGCGGCTGATTGAGGAGGCGGGCTGGGCTAGCCGCTGAATGGTTCAGCCGGCAGAATGGGGGGGGGGGGGGGGGGGGGGAAAGGATTGGGCTCACGGATGGCAGAATCCAGGGAGGGGAAACTGAACGGAACAACTCCACGGTGGAATTCCTGGAGAATTTCGGATGGGGCAGCTGCAGGTGAACGGTAAGGAGGGTTTGGGTGGCTCGGTTTGAGGAGAAAAGGGAGAAGACAAAATAGAATTTTGGATACAACCAAGAGTCCACCACGGTGGCTGTTGGGAATTGCGGGTGGAGTCTCCCCAAGACCTCCTCTCTTTCTCTCAAGCTCTCAAGCAAGAAGACAAAGAAAAAAAAAAAAACTCAGAATTTTTATTAAGCCAACATTAACCCTAATACAAAGCATGAGACCCCTATAAATAGGTCTTCCAACATAAGAAATTAAAAGTACTCAAATGCCCTTTGGGCTACAATAAGACTCAACTCCCCACAGGGGTAAAATGGGAAAACAGTAAATAAAAGACAATAATAAAGAAATACATCATGACATCAAAATCAGAAGTAGAGACGCTGAATCGTGGCCGTCGATCTGCGGTTTCGCCGGCGATAAACATGTCGGTAGCGTCTGTCGATGTCCTCATCAGTTTCGATTGAGGTGTTGGTGAGTTCGCAGATGATGTTGCTGAGCTCACCATGTAAAGAATGCAGAGAGATAGGAATGAGAAGAGGTGCGATTAAGCTAGGACCATGAAGAAGATTTGTACCTGGAGCTTGACTTTAGATTAACGAGGAGAGTATACAAGACCTAGAGGAGAAATACAAACCAGAAAACGAGAATAGAAAAGGGTAGCTGCTGCAGTAATGTGTCCTTGTATTTCATTAACATTACATTGTAAAGAGAGGGTGTATATATACATAAGAGCTGTAGACAAAAGTTGTAGCAAGCAGAACTATGTTGGTGATGAACGGTTGAGATGATAGAGTTTGTTAGGAGTGAATGATGAGGACTAACTCTGAAAAAGATTGCTGAATATACTGAGAAGGGTTACAGAATATTTTGCATAGTGGATGAGTAGATATTATGAAAAACTGCTTACTTATCATGTGATCAGTTATCACTTTGAACTGCAGATCAATGAATCATGCTCTCCACCTTTTTTCCATCTCAACATGGTGAAGTAAAAGGAACGAAAGAATCAAAAGGAATGATAAAGGGAAAGAATGAGGGGAGGGGGAAGTGGTGCGGGGTGCACTTTTTCAAAATTTTCATATTTAGTTTATAATTAAGAATCCATACATCTTGTTTGAAAATTTGACACCAAGATAGTAAAAGAAAAAAGTTTTCTTTGAGTGATTGGTTGCTTATGTGTGAGGCTTTTGTGGGATTCCTCCACAAAGCAATGCTCTAATTACTGCTATCTATGGGTCTTTTTCTTAGTTATCCGGGTAATAAAATCAGTGTTATTTACATTTAGAAACCATTTTAATTTCTCAGGTACTCACTAAAAAGCAAAGCTTATTCTAAAGTCTAACTGTTGGTGTTTTTGAACTAAAAAAATGCTAAAATTTCAATGAGATGAGACTGATAATCTCTGATGATTATACTGATTGTTCCTGATTTGCACACATTGGTACTGATAATATTTCTTGATTTGCGAATTACTGCTTAAAATTTTTACCAGACCAAGGTAATGGACTTATTTCTAATATTTCTGTTGACCAGTGCATTCTGAGAGTAATGAAGTTGCGTAAATACCATGGTAATATTGAGTATGTACCCGCTCCTGGACATGAATCCTTTGGTAAACCAAAGAACGAAAGAGAAGCCATTGCTGGTAATATTGAGATATCTAAACAAGGACGGGATGGAGATGTAGACGTCTTGCATGGCTATCAGGGCCCTAATTGTTGTTTTGATGATTCAGTTTGGAGGTTCCTGGAAGGCCCCTTTATATCAATTATGCTGGTCAATGTGCCCTGGGTTGTTAAAGACGCAATGCCAGCTCCTGAAGCGAAGGTATTTAATTGTCAAAAGTATTTCATTTACCCTAACCACACCCTATAGGGTAGCTAACATACTGGTGGGCTTAATCTGCATTATAGATTTTGCATTTAAGCGTTTACTGGTAATATAGATTATTGGTTGAAATTATTATTGTTTACTCCTGTTGTGATTGCTTTGCAGTTTTCTGATGGCTTTCTAGACTTAGTCTTGATCAAGGATTGCCCCAAATCTTCTCTTGCTTCAATATTGTTGAAGACAGGGAATGGAAGCCATGTAAAATCACCATATGTGATGTATCTCAAGGTAAGTTAAAGTTTTGTTTCAGCTTCAATTTTACTGCAGCTCATCTTCTTCTCTGAAAAGTATTCTTTTCTGATCTTTCAATGCCATTTGGAATTCATATTACTGTTTCAGGTGAAAGCATTTAGGCTGGTTCCAGGCAACCGTGTGGGGGATTCTGCAAAGGGTGGTATCGTCGACGTTGATGGTGAAGTTGTAGCAAGGGGAGAGGGAGTTTACATGTGCGGCCAAGAAAGGGATCCAATGTCTTACGGACCTCCGATCTTACTAACGGTCGATAAGGGTCTGGCAACGGTCTTCTCTTCAAGATGATCCGTAACTGTTCATTCACTTGTACATAAATTTCCTACAATCCTTCTCCATTTTATTAGTTTTGTAGAGTACACGCAAAACCTGAATTTTTTAAATTTGAAAAGAAATAACAATTTAAATACTAACTTCCCGTTTCCCTTATTTTATTGTGCTAGAAAAAATAGTCAAAACAAACAATGGAGCAATTTTTTCTCAACTTTTTTTCATCAGGGCTTGGGATCGATATAGGCAGTTTTAAATTTTATTTTATTTTTTTCAATTATTATCCTAAAAGATAAAATATTAAATGCAAGATAATAAAAAAATTATAATGTATAACGTTCACTCTTCATATTTTGAAAGAGTTAGAATGATAATTTCATTATCAATATAATTTAATTTTTTTTCAATATAAGCAATTAACATATCATTTAGCCATTGACCTCCAAGTCTATTTCACAATTGATTTTTAATAATATTCATGAATTTTTTTTTTTTTTTATGACTGATGTTGCAACAGATAACACTAATGTCAATTCCAATAGTTTAAAAACAAGAGAATATGTAATATCATTCCTACTTTGGTTCATTTTCTCAGCAAGGCTTCCTGTATCATTTAATGAACAAAATTGATCATCAAATCATATATCCATAATATAAGTATTCAATTGATTTTCTAATATCGTTTGATAAAAAGGAGTAAAATCAAATGGATAAAATTGCGTCATTCTAATCAACTTGTCTTTGTCGAATGCATAAAATGCATTATTAGGATTCAAACATGCAATTGACAAAAGTAGCTCATGTGCTTGTATAAAATGATAGTTCAATTATTGAAGTTGCATATCAATAACCTTATAAATAATTTCAACCTAAAAATAATATAAATTTGTTATATCTGGAGCTCTACGATGAGGTTGGCCATGAGCAATCTATTTATCATCCATATGTGAAATTTTTTTTTTTTTTTTTTGTTGCTCACAAAATAAAGTTGCTTTACTGATGAAGTCTGCACATTATTATCTTTCATATCTTGCAGTTTTATTTTACATATATAAATCAAAGACTTAGAATTTGCAATTGTTCTCTTCTTTTCAAAGCTTGTGATAGTTCAATAGTGATACCAAATACATATTTCATCAAATATAGGCAAAAAGAAAATTCAAAAGTTTATACTTATTCCAATAATGCATATGCCTCACATCTTTGTTCTGAGCTCACATCATCTTTTAAAATAATTTCTAGAACATCAATTACTACAAAGAACATTGTGATCAGCCTTATAATTGATTCATAATATGTACCCCATCATGTATCACCTGCAAGCCTAAGGGTTATTTCTTAATTCAACTATCGACCTATTATTAGCTCTTCACTTTGCAATTCATTTAATGTCTTCTCTCATTGCATATCTCGAAGCTGATTACGACGCTTACATGAAACATTAATAATATTCATTACATTTGCAATTATAGTAACTAACAAAGTAATTTGAACATGTTTTTTCTCCATTAATACCAATGCTAGCTGAAGCTAATGTGAGAAGCAATGAATGTGATGTGCTGATTTATTTTTATTCAGAAATCTAGCATTTAAATCACTAAACTCTCCTCTCATATTGCTAGCACTATCAAAACATTGACCACACAGTCTAAAAATGCTCAATCCAAAAGTTGAAAGGTGTTGTTCAATTGCAATTTTGAGACTACTTGTTGTTGTATCTAGAACATGAGCAATGCCAAAAAATGCTCAATTATCTGGCCTTTTTTTGTTAACAAAGTGCATTATAGTTGTCATTTTCTCTTTTGCGGACGTGTCACGCGATTCATTAACTAAAGTTGAGAAACAACTGCCACCAATCTCCTCAGTTAAGAACTTAGTAATTGTAGTGGATGTAGTTCTTGTGATATCTTTCTGAATATCATGTACAATTAATTTTAAATTTTCATGTGCATTCTTCTGTATCACAACTTGTATGCCTTTGTTATGTTCAGCCAAAAACTGCACCAGTCCAAGAAAATTATCCTTTTTTTATTTAGAAGACTCATTATGACCATGAAAACCAATCCTCGTCTTAAAAGAAATTGCATGCAATCTACAGAAGTATTAAGTCACATATGATAGGCAACTACATCATGATTTGATTGTTTTTGGAAGACAAAATCAATATCCTGACTCTGTTTCATCAAGTCCTCACAGTTTCGTCTAACATTATTATGAACACTATTATGGCTTCCCACATGAAGGTCAATTTATTTTTTTTTCAATTTAAAAATCATTTTTGATAAATGCCTATTCATCTTTGTTGCCCCTGTCACGTCCCAAGATCTAACTTGGAAGAATTATTCAGTCAATCCTTTAAATCAATCTTCTACCAGAGATATCTATAGTCATCAATCAATGATAAAGAATATAATCGAATTTATAATTTAAAACATCAATATAAACATTCTATTCATTCCCCAAAAGTTCATTTACAATACTTAGGAACTTCAACGAAATCATAAATCCATCTAGTCATGAGTACAAAAGAATAACTAATAAAAGAATATAAACATGAACAATCTTGATCAACCTCACACTCCTGCTCCTTTACCCTGATCTGAAATCATTAACCACATAGAATGAGTTTAAAAAGCCCAGCAGGTCATCAAATACCTACAACTGAAATCAAAGCACGGTACGGAAGCAATATGCATGTCAATCAGTCAAATCATAGCAGTCACTTGCACATGATCATTGAGTCAATGTAGAAGCAGAAATCAATGCATAAACAGTAATCAATATAGAAATGGTAGTCAATACAAAAACAGTTGAATCCACAATCATCAGCGATAGAATCAGTGAACAGTAGAAAAATCCATAAAGCTCAATGAACCAGTACGTGCCTCAAATCCAATAATCGATGGTATTCCAGATAGTAAACCTTAGATATTGTAACATGCTAGCAAAAGATAAAGTTTTTGCTTTCCACCTAGATAGCTTATGAATAATAACCTCCACAAGACGAGCAAATTCTACAAAGTCTTATAATATTTTATTTTTTTTGCTCGACAGACGGCCATAAGCCTTTATCTATGAATCATTCTAGATTATAAGAAATATTAGCATCCATAGATGGGCATCCATTTCAGTAAATCACCCACTCAATCGCTGATACAATCTCTCTTAAAATTGCCATATTATAGACTCTACAACATTAGAATTAGTAACTTCTTCTCATAAAAAAGGAAAAAAAGATAGACTCTACTACGTTGCTTGGCTACTGATATATCGGTAAAAAATTATCTTGATAAGGCACAATCTCAAAGCAAAATTTAGTTGAAAGCTTCCGAAATTAAATCAAACACCATATGAGCTCCGATTTCAGCAAACTTATAGTCAAACTGGACATCTCAGAAAGATAAACCCATCGACACCAAATTTGACTCAATCCAAGCCCAAATGGGTCCAAATCAAGGGGATGAAGCGTTGTTGAAGGTTTCAAACCACAATTTGGATTATCAAACAGTTTTCAAATGTGTCATGCTTATAGTCAAATCGAGCGGCTTGACGAGATGAATCCAACGAGCCCAAAATCATTTAATTCTGAAATCGTTAAGGCATTCAATTGACCAATAAACAGTCCATGATCAAGGGGATCAATATCGGCCGTCCATTCAAACACTCCCGATTCGCCCTTGATCTCACACCTATTTACAAGCCATGCCACTCCAGAAAAATTATAAATAGAGCCCTCATTCTTCACAAGAGGGCTCAAGGGAAGAGGGAGGAGAAGAGAAGTAAGGGAGGAATTTGAGAGCTCTCTTGCCACCGACCACCGCCGGAGTTCTTGCCGACCACCGCCAAGGTTCCTGCCGACCATCGCCGGAGTTCCTGCCGACCATCGCCGGTTTTCCTGCCAACCACCGTCGGGATTCCTGCCGGCCACATCCGGAGTTCTTCTCGACCGCCGTCGGACTTCCACTCATTCTCCAACCACCGACGGACTTCTGCCAGTTCGTCGACTGCCGTCGGACTTCCACTAGTTCACCGATTGCGACAGGACTTCAGCCCAATCTTTGCCCACCGACGGACTTCTACCAGTCCATCTACCGACGCCGGACTTCCACCAATTCGCCAACCACCGACGGACTTCTGCCAGTCCGTCGATCGCCACCGGACTTCCACCCGTCCTCCGACCGCTGCCGGACTTCTACCAGTTCACCGACTACCGCTGGACATTCGCCCTCCCACCGACCATCGTCGGACTTTTAGCCATTGGAATTTTGCTAGTCCTCCGAACACTGCAGGACTTCTGCTAGTCCGCCAACTATAGTCCTCCCAACCACTGTCATCCAACTACGGTCCTTCCGATCTCTGTCATTTGCAGACTATGATCATTCGGATCTACGTCGTCTGCCGACTACATTCCTCACCGACAATGGTCCTCCCGACCTTCGTCGCTTACTAACTATGGTCCCCTCGACCTTCGTCGCTCGCCGACTACGGTCCTCCCGACCTCCGTCACCCGCCGAATATGGTTCTTCCGATCTACACCGCTCGTCGACTATGGTTTTGCCATCCCAAACAAACATATCAACATTGATTCTTCCAACTTCTACCACACAATGCATTTTATATAATGTATATTTGTTACTTCGAGCCAAGGCCTTCCTCCTAAGGATGGGCCTCATTTGTAATCAATTGCAAGCATTAGTGGATTCATTCAAACTGGGCCAGGCCTCGTGGTTTTTCCCCCTTTTTAGGGGTTTCCACATAAAAACTCTGCTGTCTCTTATGAATGCTACACCCTCATCTCTTTCATATGTTTGTGTTCTGGATCTTCGTACAAAGCTAAGATATTAATCTTTATATTTCTCTACCGCCACGAATTTTCCCGGACGCAACAGTTTGGCGCCGTCTGTGGGAAATGATTCCTAACTGGGGGGCAAACTTATGCAAGTTTCTCTCGCCCCTCAGGTATCAACCAATGATGCATCAATGTCATTAGAATCTTATGTAAACTGGGGGGCAACATTGGCCATGAAAATTCCTCCAAATCTTCCAACATCTACGATAGTATCTTTGGAAACTATTTTTTATAAAGAGTCTATCAAATGCAAGGATTTTTCCAAAAGATTGCAAGCTGTTTACAATCTCTAGTTGAACTTCTCCTCATTGAGCATAGTCTTAATCTCGACCTCAAAAAGATAATAACGGTCTAATGATAGACCAATCTTCACATTTGATTTGGGTTGCATACAACATATGCTTCTTTCCAATCAAGGCATAATCGATTCCAGGGGGATTAGATTCGACCTCTTCCACACAGGTTAACGTCATCGAGAGAAGCTCTGACAAACAACCTTGGATAGGTCAAACATCCTTAGTGGATTTCATCGACCTCTTCCATACAGGTTAACGTCATCAAGTGAAGCTCTGACAAACAATCTCGGATAGGTCAAACATCCTTAGTGGATTTCATCGACCTCTTCCATACAGGTTAACGTCATCGAGAGAATCTCTGACAAACAACCTCGGATAGGTCAAACATCCTTAGTGGATTTCATCGACCTCTTCCATACAGGTTAACGTCATCGAGTGAAGCTCTGACAAATAACCTCGGATTGGTCAAACATCCTTAGTGGATTCCATCGACCTCTTCCACCAGGTTAACGTCACCGAGAGAAGCTCTGACAAATAACCTCGGATAGGTCAAACATCCTTAGTGGATTCCATCGACCTCTTCCTTACAGGTTAACGTCATCAAGTGAAGCTCTGACAAGCAACCTCGGATAGGTCAAACATCCATAGTGGATTTCCTCGACCTCTTCCATACAGGTTAACGTCATCGAGTGAAGCTCTGACAAACAACCTAGGATAGGTCATTCATCCTTGATAGATTTTCTCAATATTTTTCATACAAGTCAAGCAACGCTTCGACAACAACCTTGGATAGATAAACAATTCTTGGCGGCTTTCCTGGACCACTTCACATAGTTCAACATCTTTGATGGATCCCATCAACCTCTTCCCTGAAGCATTTCGAAGCACTTCTTGGTTCCTTCAAAGAAGGATTAAATCCTCGATAGGCCTCCACTAGCATCATTAGACGGTTGCGGTTGACACAATGTTTGACTCCACCATCAAATTGTTAGTTATATGCCCCCATCATTATGCATACCTTCTATCTTTAACAAAATACAGCTTAATTATCGTCATCAGCTCATCGTCTGTTCTCTAACGTCGGAATACAACTTAACCACTTCCAAGAGGCTTTCATTGGCATACTCCATGCATTAAAGGATTGACTTACGATCGTTGAATCTCTTCCCAATCATTAATCAGCACCGAACTTTCGCTTGTTCTTTGAACGTCATTAGATCTCTTTCTAACTACCCATCGTTGAACTTCTGCTTGTCACATAACTTTTGTCTGAATTCTCCTTGACGCTGAACTTGCTCTCGACACTGGGCTTCCATACGTCGTTGGTCATCTACTCGTCGATGAACTTTTTTCAGAATTCTCCCTGATGCTGAACTACCTCTTGACATTGGACTTTCACCCGTCGTTGGGACTTCTGCCCATCGCATAACTTTTGCTAGAATTCTTCCTATTGTTGGACTTTCTCCCGTCGTTAGATTTCTACCCGTCACAGGACTTTCGTCGAAATTCTTCCCACATTTGGACTTTTGCTTGATCGATGTCAGACTTTCACCTGACCGCCATCAAACTTCCACACAGTCGCCACATATTACAGAGTTCTAGCTGTCCGCTGATTATAGTCAAATCTTCTTCAAGGCATTTCTATTGCCAAATCTCTCCCCATGGGAAGCCACCGTCTAGTTATTTCTACCTTTTGCAATAAAGCAAATTTCAATCGCCATCAATGCCCTCCGATCTACCAATCCACAAAAGGACCGGCACAAGAGGGCAAAGCTTTGATCACCACCAACATTCTCCGAGCTACCAATCCAAAAAAAGAATGGACCGGCATAAGAGAACTAGGCTTTGATCGCCGCCAATGTTCGCTTTAATCGCCACTTATGCTCTCCGAGCTACCAATCCAAGTAAAAAACTTGGACCGGCACAAGAGAACCAAGCTTTGATTGCCGCCAATGTTCGCTTTGATCGCCACTTATGCTCCCCGAGCTACCAATCCAAGTTAAAAACTTGGACTGACATAAGAGAACCAAGCTTTGATCGCCGCCAATGTTCGCTTTGATCGCCACTTATGCTCCCCGAGCTACCAATCCAAAAAAAGAATGGACCGGCATAAGAGAACTAGGCTTTGATCGCCGCCAATGTTCGCTTTAATCGCCACCTACGCTCCCCGAGCTACCAATCCAGATGAATGCTTAGACCGGCACAAGAGAGCAAGGTTTTGATCGCCGCTGACAATCCCCGAGCTACCAATCCAAAGAGATGGCTTGGACCGGCACAAGAGATTGTGCTTTTTTCCTTCCCCCTAAGGGGGTATTTATAGTTGATTAAGGGGAAGATGAAAGGCCTTTCTAGAAATTTCTATTAAAAAAAAAACATTTAATATATTTTTGGAATTTTAAAAGCCACACACAACATATATTTATGAAACTATTATTAATAATTTAAATTCTCTAAGCTTTTATTCCTATTTCCAAAGAGCCATTTCACTGTTCACTTTGCCGCCTAAGTTATTTGTTTCGTTTTCCGAAATTCCAGATGTTTCTAAATATTAAAAAAAAAAAAAAAAAATTTGTAGGCATGTGAATCGAGGAGTTTTTATGGCTTGCAAATTACTATACAGTTATAGCTATAAGTCAATAAAATACTCTATGTTAAAGTCTAATATTATATATATATATAGTAGTGCAACTAAATATCCACGACAGTGCATGCCATGCCTAAGTGTAGCAAATTGTATGAGATCACAACTTTGAGTTTTCTTTCATTTTATCTACAGATAATTAAATTAACTAACTTATTAGTATCATATAAAATCATATACTTTATAAATAAATTAATAAATATTATCAGAATGCAGAATTTCATAAAAGTCTTAATAAGGTATTTTTTTTAATTTTTTTATATATATATACCAAAAATTGGTATTTATCTAATGAACAAATAATTTACAAATTTAGACAAATAAATTATAACTAGTATATGTTATTTTTGTTTATGCTGGTTAATGTTCAAGAGAAGATATAAATATATATTTTCGGACTTTGTAAGTTTCGACGTCCGAAAATAGGGGGGCAACTGATATATCGATAAAAATTATCTTGATAAGGCACAATCTCAAAGCAAAATTTAGTTGAAAGCTTCCGAAATTAAATCAAACACCATATGAGCTCCGATTTCAGCAAACTTATAGTCAAACTGGACATCTCAGAAAGATAAACCCATCGACACCAAATTTGACTCAATCCAAGCCCAAATGGGTCCAAATCAAAGGGATGAAGCGTTGTTGAAGGTTTCAAACCACAATTTGGATTATCAAACAGTTTTCAAATGTGTCATGCTTATAGTCAAATCGAGCGGCTTGACGAGACGAATCCAACGAGCCCAAAATCATTTAATTCTGAAATCGTTAAGGCATTCAATTGACCAATAAACAGTCCATGATCAAGGGGATCAATATCGGCCGTCCATTCAAACACTCCCGATTCGCCCTTGATCTCACACCTATTTACAAGCCATGCCACTCCAGAAAAACTATAAATAGAGCCCTCATTCTTCATAAGAGGGCTCAAGGGAAGAGGGAGGAGAAGAGAAGTAAGGGAGGAATTTGAGAGCTCTCTTGCCACCAACCACCGCCGGAGTTCTTGCCGACCACCGCCAAGGTTCCTGTCGACCATCGCCGGAGTTCCTGCCGACCATCGCCGGTTTTCCTGTCAACCACCGTCGGGATTCCTGCCGGCCACATCTGGAGTTCTTCTCGACCGCCGTCGGACTTCCACTCATTCTCCAACCACCGACGGACTTCTGCCAGTTCGTCGACTGCCGTCGGACTTCCACTAGTTCACCGATTGCGGCAGGACTTCAGCCCAATCTTTGCCCACCGACGGACTTCTACCAGTCCATCTACCGACGCCGGACTTCCACCAATTCGCCAACCACCGACGGACTTCTGCCAGTCCGTCGATCGCCACCGGACTTCCACCCGTCCTCCGACCGCTGCCGGACTTCTACCAGTTCACCGACTACCGCCGGACATCCGCCCTCCCACCGACCATCGTCGGACTTTCAGCCATTGGAATTTTGCTAGTCCTCCGAACACTGCAGGACTTCCGCTAGTCCGCCAACTATAGTCCTCCCAACCACTGTCATCCAACTACGGTCCTTCCGATCTCTGTCATTTGCAGACTATGGTCATTCGGACCTACGTCGTCTGCCGACTACATTCCTCACCGACAATGGTCCTCCCGACCTTCGTCGCTTACTAACTATGGTCCCCTCGACCTTTGTCGCTCGCCGACTACGGTCCTCCCGACCTCCGTCACCCGCCGAATATGATTCTTCCGATCTACACCGCTCGTCGACTATGGTTTTGCCATCCCAAACAAACATATCAACATTGATTCTTCCAACTTCTACCACGCAATGCATTTTATATAATGTATATTTGTTACTTCGAGCCAAGGCCTTCCTCCTAAGGATGGGCCTCATTTGTAATCAATTGCAAGCATTAGTGGATTCATTCAAACTGGGCCAGGCCCCGTGGTTTTTCCTCCTTTTTAGGGGTTTCCACATAAAAACTCTGCTGTCTCTTATGAACGCTACACCCTCATCTCTTTCATCTGTTTGTGTTCTGGATCTTCGTACAAAGCTAAGATATTAATCTTTATATTTCTCTACCGCCACGAATTTTCCCGGACGCAACAGCTACAATCCTAGCACAGGTTTGAATAATTTTGAAATATTAGCATGCTTGATTTGTTCACATTCTATTGAAATAATTCTCTCTCATCTCTATTAAAATATGTTGTATATATTATTGTTTGATAAATATATGCGTGATTGTGGAGATTTCAATTAAATAACATTGACATCATAATTCCTATGTTATCTTGTTATGCACTCAAATAGGAAAAAAAAAACAATTTACAAAAATTTTCATAAAGAAATGCTTCTCAATATGTTATTTATTAATCTGTGTCTAATTGATCTCATTCGGATAGAAATCCTATGAAGAATTCCCCATATAATTGTTCCTCACTAACATTAATTTCCAATTATAAGCCTAATTCACGTTCTAACTGATCTTATTTGTTCTAAAAAATATGCAACAGCAATCCAAGGGCGCATACCCAGACGGAATATGTTGATTAATGCTATACTAACTAGTAAGGTTCTGAAAATCGGATCGGTTGTCCACTAACTAGTAAGGTTATGAAAATCGGATCGGTACCGGACAACGAACCGGAAAGAGTTCGACCGGTTGAATCGGGCCGAACCGGATACCGTAATAAATATTATTATTATTATTATAAAAATTAATAAAATTAATAAAATAATGAAATATAATAACAATTTAATTAATATAAATTATTGTTAATTTATATTACATATTTAGATATAATTTATAAATATAAATCATATATAATAAGTAAAAATTAATATAATAGTTAATATATGGATTCATTTTATATATTATAAAGTTACTGGAAACTGTATAAATAAATATGTAATTAAATGTATAAATATATAATTAACCCTAAATTAAAAAAATAAATAAAAATTAGATATTATTAACAAAAAAATAAAAGAAATATTATTCATATTATTAAAACTCATTAAGTTGCTCGGTATAATAGAATTCTGCCCGGACGGCTGCCGCATTTCTCGGACGCTTGCTTCGATGGCCTGCGCCTGCCCGAGCTGCCCGACCACCTGATTAGATGTTTAGTAGAAACGTATATATTTATATATGTTATTAAAACATTAATTTGTTTATCATTATTACCTTTTAAGTCGGCTATAGTTTTTTAAATCCCCCCCCCCCCCCCCCCCCCATACTAAATACTCATCCTGCTAGATTAAACTTAATCAAGTATTTATAGTTAAAGAAGCTCCTCAGGTCAAGCTGTCCTACTCCTACAAAGCGTGTATTATGTCACCAGGTATTAGCTCTAGTTTTAGCATTGATCATTTTTTGGTAGATAGGCTAAAATATAGAATTAATATTGAAAATTAAAAAAAAAAATTTCATGGCCCCTTATATAAAGCTATCCAATCTCTATAGTTCCATTCATCAGGCTAGTTTAGGATGACTTTTGATAATAGAGCTCTGGCAGCTTTTGCAATCATCATTTTAGTTATTGTAAAACTCATAATGTTTTACTACATTTTCAAAAATGCAAAGGAGAAGAAGGATGGTGGCATGCTAGCATTTGTCGAGGAAGTTGAAAAGGTGATTGAGTTAGTGTGAGGATTAGTAGTGAATCTCTCTCTCTCTCTCTCTCTCTCTCTCTCTCTCTCTCTCTCTCTCTCTCTCTCTCTCTCTCTCTCTCTCTCTCTCTCTATATATATATATATATATATATATATATATATATATATATATATATATATATATATATATATATATATATATATATAAATAAGATATTTGTGAGTTTGATATATATATCAGCCAAAATCAGAGAAAAATGGTATAGCATTTGAGTTTGACCTTTTTGGAAGGTTTGAGTGCTTATTGACTCATTTCACCAGTCAAGTTGGTTAAGGATGCTGAGGTGGAAAGGAAGGAATGTGGGAAGCTGGCTGAATGAAATTTATGGATTTGGGACAAAGTATTTGGAGCCTAGGAGGGTTGACCATTCAAGAGATGTTTAGGGAAGTCTTCAAATAAAATACAAAACAATTTTTAATTGGATTGGATTCAAATTCCCCTCCCTAATTTGGGATTCCCAATCAATCAAGCATTAAAACCTTTCCCTAAATCCCCCTTCCTTCACCATGTAGTCGACCCTCCCTCTCTCCCCCCTTCCTCTCTCCACATTAATTCCCCCACCCAATCACCTCGATTAACTCTCTCAATTAAGAAGCCCCTAATTTTCCCAAGGTTTGAAATTCAAATTACAAACCTACATCCCTCCAAATCCAAAATTCTGAATTTAATTTAAGATTTTGGAAAATCCCTCTCCCCTACCCACCTCTCTCCCTCTTCTCCACTTGAATCCTTGAGAGAAACTTCTCTCTCAAGAGGAGTTCTTAAGAAAAGCAAAGACCTTCGCCGCCAACACCACACCCCTACGGAATCGATAATTGTCGATATCGATCTTGACTCCGGCTTCTTCTACAATGAGCAAGGACACGTCGACATTCTTCGACGTAAACTCGGAAATAGACACTATCATCGAAGAATATCTGGATTGCATCATCTTCACTTTGTCTGAAGCAATCGAAGAGCAGCTTGCCAACATTCAGTGGCAAATTACTTTCGGTCCTCGACAAGGGTGAACTTTTTCCCCGATTCAAATTATCATCTAATCCTCTGCTCTTGTAGGTGGTGACTCAAGCACGAGGTCTCGTGCAAAGCTCTCTGCCTTCGCTTAGTAAACGTAAGATTTGAGTTTTGATTTTCTATGTTCATAATCTCAATGTTAACTTAGGGATTTTATTGAATAACTATTTAATTTGCATTTTGTTGAAATTTTAAATTACTTTGGTGATTCTAATTCTTAGAATGTGATTTGGCCTAAATGTAGCCACCCCTCTTTAGTTTTCTATTATCGTTTAGTGGCTAACATTCATAATTATTAATTACTCTTATTCAAAACATGCAAGCTCTTATCGCATTTATCTAAAACATACTTTGTCCTGCATGAAGTGTGCTCCCTATGCCTCCTAACAGCCTAGGACAGGTGTCCTCCATCCTAACGCTGCCGCTGATGTATCCCAGCCATTCGTTTTGGCTCCAACACTCGAGATAAGCTCAAGGGAAGAAAATCCCTCATTGGAATCAACTCTCACTCTAGTCATTCCCCCAAAGTTTTGGCTTTTTGTTTTAAAAATCCTAGAGCTTCCTCTCCATCCTCCTAATCCTCTCCTGGCGTTTGGGCGCTGCCGGTGACGAGATCAAAGGTGAATAGAAGCTAGCTCCCTCCAAGCTATTTCAACTTCCTGTAGAAGCTTCCTCCATGTTCGAATCCTTCAAGGAAATTGTGTGCGGACAATCCACAATTTAAAAGAATCCTAAATCACCTGAATCCATCACTTACATTGTGGTATATCCCTAACCCTAAATTTTATCTAGGTTTCTAAATAGGTTCCTAAGGAAGTAATATTGAGCTTTCAAATCCATTCCACATAGGTCGATTAGAATTCTATCATGTGAATCTCAGTTATCATGCCATTTAACAGATTGCATAAGAAATTTAAAATAAAACCTAAAACTAGGTTTTCGGCTGTTCAGTTGAGAAAGACGAGTTCAGTGTCATTCGATCTGTGTAAATCATACAGATAGTTCTGATTTGATTGTATCGTCCGTCTTTTTCAACTCACCCAACCCTAGGATGGTCAAATCTTGTCCGACTGTATCTGGTTCATCTATTCTAAACAGCGAGGACCCTTGTGACCCTCCGATCTCTTAATTGAGATCAAACTACGAGATTCAATCTCGTCCGTCAGATCAGAACCGCGGAATCGGATGCCGTGGGCATCCTTCTAACTCATTTAAGTGAGCCACGCGGCTAACCGCTGCCATTCACGTGGCCCAATCACCCGCCGCCACATGGAAAGCTTGCCGACTGTGTAAATTTTGTTTAATCTAATTAATTTAAATAGTTTTTAATTGCATAAGCTTTAAAAAATCATAAAAAAAATACACAAACATTTTTTATTTATACCACTCATTTTTCTCATATTTAAATTCTCTATTTTCTAAAAAAAAAATCACGACCCAATTTCTGATATATTTTATATAATTTAAATTATAAGTATTTTCATTTTTTATTATATTTTAAATAAATGTCTATTATTTCCAATTTAATATGCAATAATATCTTAGACGTAACCTATATTCTCTAATTTTTTGGGAATTTTCAGAGCTCGATTTCAACCTCAAATGCATTTTCAAATGTTTGATCCATTATTTGGATTAAATATTTGAAATCTGATTACAAACTCAATAATCCTTCAATCAATAGACTATTGCCGTGTACACAACGCTGAGACGAAAACTTCTAACTCTATTGCCGTGTACACAACAAGGATAAAATTGGATTAATTTCTACTATTTTTGTTCTAAAACTGGCTATGCTAAATGAAAATTTTATTTAATATCATATTAAATAGTATTAAATGACTGCTCTTACTCATAAATTGCAGCCATCAAGTAGATTAGTCAATACAATCTGTAAGCAACATCAGATCTAACTATTCGTGCAGTTTACATCATTACACAGACAACTTCCAGAGATTTGAACCTGATCTATTAAATCCCATAATTCACAGAATTTAACAAATTCAAGAGGCTGATTTGCTACAAGTAGGATTCAATAAATCTTGTATATTCATATTCAGCAAATTTTTACGGAATTAAATCATGACAAACATTTTAAAATTTTATGATTCAAAGATGAAGAGGCACAATGAAGAAAAGTGATTTGGATCTCTGCAATCAAATTCCCTCCAAAGTTTACTGCAAAACTATGTGGCTTAAAACCTATTTGGCTGAATCTTGATTAGATCTTGACGGAATCTTTCAGATCAAACAGCCCCTCAGAAAGAAATTTCTTCAAATAAGCAAAAACAAATTCATAGCAGAAGAGATCAAACACCATGAAAACCACAGATAATTATACAGTAAATATATCATTTAAACATCAAACAAGATCCATAAAACAAACCCCTAAACAAACAAAACATCTTATACAGATCAAACTCCATTCCCAAACCTTATACGAAACACATCATAATCCCCTTAAACATCACGTAACACTATCATCATCATATTTATTTCTATTGATATTGATATTTACAGAGATCTTGGGATTAATATTGAAAACTATAACATATATATATAAAGAGAGAGAGAGAGAGAGTGAGAGATTCTCTCTCTACAGAACTCTCACACGTACAAATCTCAATCACCATATATATATATATATATATATATATATATCAAACTCACAAATATCCTATATACATAGAGAGAGAGAGATTCACTACTAATTCTCACACTAACTCAATCACCTTTTCAACTTCCTCCACAAATGCTAGCACGCCACCATCCTTCTTCTCCTTTGCATTTTTGAAAATGTAGTAAAACATTATGAGTTTTATAATAACTAAAATGATGATTGCAAAAGCTGCCAGAGCTCTATTATCAAAAGTCATCCTAAAGTAGCCTGATGAATGGAACTATAGAGATTGGGTAGCTTTATATAAGGGGCCATGAAATTTTTTTATTTAATTTTCAATATTAATTCTATATTTTAGCCTATCTACCAAAAAATGATCAATGCTAAAACTTGATTAAGTTTAATCTAGCAGGATGAGTATTTAGTATAGTAGGGGGGGATTTAGATAAAAAAAATTAACGTTTTAATAACATATATAAATATATTCGTTTCTACTAAACATCCAATCAGGTGGCCGGGCAGCTCGCGCAGGCGCGGGCCATCGAAGCAAGCGTCTGAGAAACGCGTCAGCCGTCCGGGCAGAATTCCAATATACCGGGCAACTTAATGAGTTTTTAAACTAATTTTAATAATATGAATAATATTTTTTTTATTTTTTTTGTTAATAATATTTAATTTTTATTTATTTTTTTATACTTTTAACTATATATTTATACATTTAATTACATATTTATTTATACAGTTTCCAGTAACTTTATAATATATAAAATGAATCTAGATATTAACTATTATATTAATTTTTACTTATTATATATGATTTATATTTATAAATTATATCTAAATATGTAATATAAATTAACAATAATTTATATAAATTAAATTGTTATTATATTTCATTATTTTATTAATTTTTTATAATAATATTATTATTATTATTTATTATGATATCCGGTTCGGCCCGATTCAACTGACCGGTCGAACTCTTTCCGGTTCGTTGTCCAGTACCGGTCCGATTTTCTAAACCTTACTAGTTAGTATAGCATTAATCAACATATTGAGAATAATAAAGTTACTTGCAAAATTTCTCAGTAAATTATAAGCATAAATCTCAAACAATCCAAAAACCCAAACCAAATAAGTCAGGTATTATATATATTTATATAATGCAGCTATTCAGCATAATTGACAGATGGGATATAGCAATATTGAGCTGCCTTGAGGGATAATGCGACGCTCAATAAAGCAAATTAAATTATGTATGTCTGCAACAGATCTTAACATAAGACTAGCATATTAAATTATGTATGTCTGCAACAGATCATAACATAAGATTATTGACTATCATTTGTGGAGCAAGTTGAAAAGGTGATTGAGTTAGTGTAAGGATTAGTAGTGAATCTCTCTCTCTCTCTATATATATATGTATATAGGATATTTGTGAGTTTGATATATATATATATATATATATATATATATATATATATATATATATATATATATATATATATATATATATATATATATATATATATATATATATACATACACGTCCAAAAAAAGACGGGCAAGAGATACCCACCAAAAATCTTCTTGATCGTGCATGAATCACGAGGCATATTCAAGTTTGAAACATCCAAAATTATATATGGGACCATATGAACTCATATTTCAGCAAACTTATAGTCAAACAGATTGTCTCGAAGAGGCAAACCAAACGACACTAAAATCGGTCTAATCCCAACCCAAATTGATTCAAATTAAGAGTCCGAAACATATTTGGAAGGTTCAAAGCATTAATTAGATGATAAAATGATACACAAACATGGCAGGCTTATAGTCGAATCGAGCAAGACGACGAGACGAATCCAATGAGCCTAATATAGTGAAAATCTGACATCATTAAAACACTTAAATACTTGAAAAATGTTATATAATCGGGGAGATCAATATTGGTCATCTGATGGAGCACTCCAAATCTATCCCAAATCTTCTCTATATTTATGGGGCATGTCACTCTGAAAAATTTCTAAATAGACCCCATCTTCCCACATGAAAGGGGAATTGGAGCTCAGACCTTTGACTACAAATTGGAGAGAGCTCTGAAATTTTAAAAGCTCCAGCACCTTCAACGGTGAACCTTAATCGGCAGTGGCCGGACCACCGCCTGGCCGCCGACCACCGCAGAACTTCCACTCGACCGCCGATAGCGACCAAACTTCTAGCCGACCATCATTAGACTACCAACCTGCCGCCGATTGCTGCTAGACTACCACCCAACCGTAGATCACCGCTACACTTCTACCCGACTATCGTTGGACTTCCACCCGGCTACATACCACCACCCGGACTTCCATTCGGCCGCCGTCAGGTGCCAGACTACCACCCCAACCATCATCAGACCACCGCCCTCGATTGCTGACCACCCCAACCATCATCGGACCACCGCCCTCGATCGCTGACCACCGCCAGACTTCTCCTGGCCGTCGACTGCCGTTGGACTTCCGTATGTAATTAAAATGATTGAAAGGAGGTATACCCTGTACAAAGCCATTCTCTGAACTCATCTCCTTAATAGCATGTAGCATTCAGAACTCCAAGAATCTGCTCGTATTCCATCTTCTTTGCTTTGCCAGGGCCTCCTATTTTCATGAATGGAACAAACGGCTAGCCCCTTTTCTTTTATTTTATCAGAGAGATATAGAGCTGGAAGCCGGCTTTCCATGGGAATCATAGGGATCCGAGAGGAAAGGAGCAGCTATGTTGGCCATGCGAAATAGGATTCAAAAAATTTAAAAACAACAAAAATATTTTTATCTTCAATATTTTTAAAATTTTATTATAGTGAGGGGAGATTAGGAGAAAATATTTTCTTTTTTACAAATTCAAATCGTAATGTTTGTCATCATAAAAAAGGGGGAGATAGTTGTGGATCTGTTTTCATGGATTATATTTTTTATGATAGCAAATACTCTTATTTCTCTACTACTGCCTAATCTACTGACATTTCAGGTCCACAAGATCAGACTGCAATTTGGAACCAGCTCAAGATTGGGTAGACTAGGATTGAGTCCGTTTGTACCCTTTTTCCTTTCTTGAGTCTATTGTAATTGATGTGGCTCCTGATGCTAAGTAAACTTGCTCACACACGCCTTGAAAGAATTTCTGACTGTTCCCTAGAGTTTCTATTTTTGGTAACATCGTTCGGGACGATATTTCTATCGGCCGGGACGATCGGTTCAAAAATAGAAACCCTAATTAGGGCATCCTGGTTAAGGCAGCCGTCATTAAGCACATCGTCCTAGACGATTTTGTATCGGCCAGAACGATTGGCTCAAAATAAAAAGAATCAGCCGCCAGATTTATTTAAGAATTACTTATTTTTGAACATCGTCCAAGGCATCGTCCAGGGCATCATCCTGGATAATCTAACACAATTTTGCCTAAATTAATCTGGTATTTAAAGAAAGCAATTAAGACTTGATTGCACGATCAAATTGGCCTGAATGATCGCCGTATCGTCCTGGACGATCGATCGTCCATGACGATATGATGGACGATATGGGACGATATGTTGGACGATATGAACAAATTTCTTTTGATCGTCTCAGATCGTCCCGGGTGATTAGGCTTATTTTGCACTGATCGTACAGGACGATAATGTCGGCAAGTTGCAATTAATGAGCTCGTTTTGAGCTCTTCTATTTAAGCTTTCACAAGGCACTTTGTAAGTGTCTTTGACAGCCATTGTAGCTTCGTTCTTTTGGGGGAAACTTGAAGAGAGAGGTTGAAAGGGTGGAGTTTGAGAGAGGGAGAAGATCCTTGGAGGGGGTTTCAAGGGAGTGTGGAGGAGGTTCCACATGGTTGCTCCGGCGAGCTCGCACCTTAGTACCGTCAGATTCAAGGCTTGTCTTGAGGGAAGTTCACCAAAGAAGAAGATCTCTTTGGTGTCAAAGGACTCGGCTACTCGGCCGCACCGGGGAAGGTGGAATTGATTTTGTAAGGGCTTCTCCGCCTAGCTGTGGGGGCTAAAGGAGAGACACTGAGTTTAGTGCAATACACAAAAGGCGCCTCCGGGTAGTGGACATAGGTCAAGGTTTGACCGAACCAATATAAATATGGTGTGTTCTTTCCTTATTATTTCTGCATTTAATTTCAGCATCATTGATTTCTTTGTGGTGATTTTGGTTTAGTTTTGTGTTTTTGATTTAAAGATCTTTAAAATACCAATTCACCTCTCTTTTGATTAGCCTTGGGCCAGTTCATAAGGGGCCTAACGTCCCTAACAAACTTTCAAATGATTCATAGATAAAGACTTATGGCCGTGTGTAGAACAAATAAATAAACTATTATTTGACTTTGAAGATTTTGCTGGTCTTGTGGAGGTTATTATTCATAAGCTATCTAGGTGGAGAGCAAAAACTTTATCTTTCGCTGGCAGGTTACAATATCTAAGGTTTACTATCTGGAATACTATCGCTTATTGGATTCGTGGCTCTATCATACAAAAAACTATTATTAAGCAAATTGATAAACACTTTGCTAAGTTCCTTTATTTTGGAGATATGAATGTCAAAAAATTGCACATGATTTCTTGGAAAAACACATGCAAACCTAAATATCATGGTGGCCTTGGTCTCCCATCATTACTTGCTCTTCAAATCAGTTAGAACTGTGTGTTGATTATCAAATTGTATAACAACAGCAATCTTCCCCTCAAATGGCTCATCTATAGATATTCTTCACCGTGGAAACCTCCTCTTACTAAAGCTACCTCTTTTTAAAAATCTCTGTGTAAACATGTGGTTTGTGCTAAAGAGATGTTTAGTTTTAATGTATTTCACAATTCCCCAATTTCTCTCTATTGGGATCACTGGATTGCTGGGAAGAGATTGGTGGACCTTTCTGGGTTGCTTCAATTGTGTGATCTATTCCCTCCTAATGCTAGATTAGAAGTTATTCTAAAAGCTAATGGCAAGAGTGTGCCCTTGGATCACACTTTCACCATTCTAGAAATTCTGAATAGTATTCCAGTAGAAAATTCAGTTTGCATTTATTGGGGTGATGACCAAGCTTTTGGTTTTAAAAAATTTTCCACTTACTTTTATAAATAGCTCACTACTGTAAGTTGGCATCACTCGGTTTGGCACAAACACTATGCGTTAAGATACTCCACTTACTGTTGGATGACTCTTACTAATGGTCTGAAAACTACGGACAAACTGATTAAGAGGGGGATTTATGTTAATCCGCAATATGTGTTATGTAACAATTGTGTTGAATCTGCCTCCCATTTATTTTATGAATGTGACTTTTTCTTTACTGTCATTACTAACTTGATGCCTCATCTAAGGAATCACCTGCTTAGGCCTAATAAGTAATATCCTCCAAGTATTTGAAAGCATTGATGGGTTGCATGTTAAAATCCGGCCTTTCTATAAATTAATGATTTGTTGTTCAGTTTATATGCTCTTGAAAGAAAGGAATGAAAGAAAATTTGGGAGCACACATGCCTCTTCTATTACCGTTTGCCACTTGATTAAAAGAGCTATTTTCACCAAAATCACAAAATGGAAAAAAAAATAGGATTATCTGTTTGATTTGTTGCAATGAATTTTATGTGTATCTGTTTGTTTAGCTGCGGATTTTTGAAAAAGGAAGCAAAGTGCAATTGGGCTCTGCTAGGGTTTTTTTTCCCGTGGCGGCGCTCCTTCTCTTCGTGGCTTTCCTGGCCTTTGGCCGGGATGGCTCATCCGCCCGATGTTCCTCCTTCGCAAGGTACCTCCATTCTTGGTTCTCCTCTCCGTCCTACCTCTTACGCGGCTAATCTAGCTGCCCCTTCTCCTGCTCGAAATGAGTGGCCGTTGTCTTACTCCAAGCCGGAGAAAAAACTTTCTTTTGTCTCGAATGACCTTTCAGAAGGTAAAACCCTTTGGAATCTATCTCTTGTGGGATATTCTCTTGGCCCAAGACCTTACTACGAGAGACTTCGATTGGCCATGGAAAAGGCGTGGAAGCTCAAAGGTGATCTCTCTCTAATCTCTCTGGTGGATGATTTCTTCCTTCTCAAATTCACTGCTGTTGAAGACTATGATATGGTTCTTGCGGGTGGCCCTTGGTTTCTGCTTGGCAAGCCATTCATCTTACAGAGGTGGGATCCTAAGTTTCAACCTAAAAGAGACGAGTCTGCGGCCATTCCTCTGTGGATCAAAATTGTAAACCTTCCTCTTGCGCTCTGGACACCGTCAGGTATTTCCAAAATTGCAAGTTACATTGGTATTCCCCTTTATGTTGACGCTCTCACTGCTAAAAGAACGAGGCTCACGTTCGCGAGAGTTTGTGTGGAAGTGGATAAAAACTCGGTTTTAGCTGATGAGATTCCTATTGATATTGATGGGCTGGATATAAACTTGAAGGTCGTTTATGACTGGAAACCGACTAGATGTGAGGGTTGTGGATCCCTTATTCATTCCTTTGCCTTATGCCCAAAAAATCCTACTCCTAAAGTTTTGATTCCTCAAAAGCCGCCGACCAGAGGAAGAAGCAAAAGTAGGGGACCTACCGCTCGTGCGGTTAGCAAATCTAGGGAGAAAAATTCTTTGGTTCCACC
The DNA here is from genome assembly GCA_016618105.1 of Dendrobium huoshanense. Classification (NCBI taxonomy): domain Eukaryota; kingdom Viridiplantae; phylum Streptophyta; class Magnoliopsida; order Asparagales; family Orchidaceae; genus Dendrobium; species Dendrobium huoshanense. The sequence goes on along the minus strand of CM028349.1, from coordinate 31,600,766 downwards.
TGTCCATGAAAAACCTCATCAAATACCAAATTTAGAACCGTCTTGCTCTAAGGTACCTCCTGATTTGCCTTCGGGTAAGAGCATTGTCCTTCCTAACCTCAATCTTCCTCAAGCTGATTCCTTATCAGCTAATCATTCTCTTCCGAATACTCTCCTGAAGCCCACGCAAGTCTTACTATCTAACAGTTTTCAAGTTCTTCCGTTAGATACTGCGGTCAATCCGGAAGATGATCATATTGAGGAAGAAGTTATTGAAGAGGAAACTTCTTCCTCTTCGAAAACTGTGTTGGAGTCCATTAAGAAGCCTTTGATTCTTGAGGCTTCTTCTTCTTCCTCTAAAGCTACTTCCCCTCCAAAAAAAGCCAAAGCAAAATCGGCCAAGAAGGCCAAACCCCACAAATAATTTATGTCCCTGCCTCCTTTGGGTGCTTGGAATGTGCGGGGGTTTAATAACCCGGGAAAAGTAAAGATGTGCAAAGACCTTATTTCGAAGTTTAATCTGAAGCTTATTTGTATTTTAGAAGCTAAAATACAGCCTGATGCCCTGCTTAATGATTGGTTCAAACACACTCATTCTTTATTTGAGAATGAGAGTAGTTGTCATAATTTCTCCTCTTCTTCTCCTGGCCGTATCTGGGTAAAATGGGACTCCTCCTCTATGCTTTTCAATCCCATTTTCACCTCCTCTCAGATTATACATGGTTCTGTTAATTTGGGCTGCTTGCCCCCTTTTTACCTCACGGTTATCTATGCTTCAAATTCTGTTGATGAAAGGAAGGAGTTATGGGATTCTCTTTTGAACATTGCGGCTTATATGGATTCTCCTTGGCTCTTAATGGGAGATCTTAACTGTCATAGATTTGATGAGGAAAAGGCTGGTGGTAATTCTCTTTCTAGCTCTAGACGTGGTGAATTAAACTCCTTTTTGTTTGAATCGGGCTTGCTTGATCTCAAATCAGTTGGTCTTCATTACACTTGGTTTAACCAGAGGTCGGATAATCCGATTCACATCAAATTAGACCGTATGCTGATAAATTCTTCTTTTCTGGATCTTTTTCCTTTGGCTTATTATAAAGTGGATTCACATGTTGGCTCGGATCATGCTCCTATCATTCTTTTTGCTAATTCTATTAAAAAAGGGGCTGCTAGATTCATGTTTAAGGAATTTTGGCTTCATTTTGATATCTTTTGGGATGAGTTGCTCACTGCTTTTGACAGGCCTCTTGCTGCCTCCCCTATTGCTTCTCTTTATGATAGTTTGGCTGCTCTTAAAAATGCTATTAAAAAGAAGAATTGGTACTCTTCTAACTATCTTTCTATCAACATTATGCATCTCAAAAATCAACAAGCTTTATGCCTCGAGCAAATTCAAAATGATCCTCTTAGCACGGATCTGAACATCACTCTTAAGAATACTAATGAGCAACTGGCTTTGGCCCATGTTGCCTGGTCTTCTTGGATCTCTCAAAGAGCTAAGGCTTATTGGTTGTCTCATGGAGAGGATGATCTTGGCTTTCTGTTTGCCAAGATAAGAGCCAGAACCAATAAGAATTTGATTAAAGAGCTTGCTACTGACACTGGTGTCCTCACCTCTCATGCTGATATTTCTAAGGCTCTTGTGGACCATTTCCAGTCTCTTTTTAATGCTCCAGCCCCTCCTATGCAAAACTCTTACAACATTCCGACTGGTAACACTGTCCCTTCTACTGCTTTAGCTGCTTTAATTGCTCCTATTACTAATGATGAGATCAAGAAGGTGGTTTTTGGGGGAGTGGCCTCCTCTGCTCCGGGTCCTGATGGTTATTCTTTTGCTTTTTATCAAAAAACCTGGCTGATTTCCGGGAATAGACTTTGCTCGGCTGTTAAACACTTCTTCTCCACTGGGCTTATGTCTAGAGGGGCCAAATCTACTGTTATCACTCTCATTCCTAAGGGTACTCATTCTAACTCTATTTCTGATTATCGTCCTATATCTCTGTGTAATGTTTTTTACAAGATTGTTGCCAAGATTATTGCTAATAGGATGAAGCCTATATTGCCCTTGATTATTAACAAATCCCAGTCTGGTTTTGTTGCTAAAAGAAGTTCTACTGATTACATCATTCTTGCTTCCGAGATTTTGCGGGATTTCAAATGTAGTAAGGGATCTTTCTGTGCCAAACTTGATGTGAGAAAAGCTTTTGACTCTGTCTCTCGTTCTTTCTTGCTACATAGACTCTCTCAGAAAGGTTTTCCTAACATCTTTGTTAACTGGATTAAAGGATGCATATCTGATGTTCATTTCTCTATCTCTGTTAATGGGACTTTAGATGGATACTTTAATTCTTCCTCCGGCTTGAGACAGGGTTGTCCCTTATCTCCTCTTCTGTTTTGTATTGGCATGGATGCTCTTTCCTCCACTTTGGATGATAATCTGGGTTCCCAATTTTTAGGCATTCCTAATCATAATTGTATGTTAACTCACCTGATGTATGCTGATGATCTTTTGGTTTTTGGGAAAGCATCTAGGGATAATGCCCTTGCTCTTATGGATATTTTGCACTATTTTTCTAAGGTTTCTGGCCTTTTTATCAACACTAGCAAGAGCACCTTGATTTTCTCTAAAAGTGTCAATGCTTCTCTTGTTTCTACTGTGGTTGCTTGCCTTGGAATTTCTAAAGTGGCTGAGGTTATTACTTATCTGGGCTTGCCAATCTCGGCTAGCAGACTGCACATGTCTCATTTTCAACCTCTGATTGATAAAATTGTTGGTCTGCTTGAGGGCTGGAAGATTAAATTCTTATCTTTTGCGGGTAGAGTTCAATTCTTAAAGTTTACTATAAGCAATACTATTGCTTACTGGATCCGCGGAAGTATCATACCTAAAGCTTGTTGCAAAAGTATTAGCAAAATATGTGCCAAATTCCTGTTTTTTGGTAATGTTAAAGATAAAAAGCTGCATCTTATTTCTTGGAATACGGTTGCTTCTCCTAAATGCAAAGGTGGACTTGGTTTACCCAGTTTTGATGCTCTTTATCATAATTTGGCCTGTGCTTTCATCTTTAGGATGTATAATTCTGACAACATCCTTGGGCTTTGGTTTAGGGAGAAATTCTGCTCCCCTTGGAAACCTTACCCTCCTTCTGCTTCTAAATTTTGGAAATTGTGTTGCCTTAAAGCTGTTGAAATTAAAGACCGTATTTCTTTGGTTGTGAATGTTAATAGCAATATTTCATTTTACTGGGACCCGTGGTGCAACAAAAAAGCTTTGGTTGAGCTTTTCTGCCCTCAGCATTTCTCTAATCTGATGATTTCTGATGTTATGGCCAATAACTCTTGGAACCTTCCTTTGGCAATTCCTGAAGAAATTTCTTCCAGGATCATGAAGATTGAATTTAGCTCATTGCCTCACTGTATTAGTTGGGATGGGGCGGTTTATCCAACTAATAAAACTTTCTCTAAAATTTTTTATGCAAACTTGGAGGATATTGATTGGGCCAAATTTATTTGGCATAAAAGATATGCGTTGAGATATGCTGTTTATTCTTGGATGGCCATGCACCGTAAGCTTAAGACCGCGGATTTACTTATTCTTAAGGGTATTCCTGCTGCTTCTTCATGCTCTTTCTGTGACGCTAGCTGGGAAAATCATGCGCATTTGTATTTTGAATGCGATTACACCTTCAGTTTGCTTTCTGCCCTATTACCTCACCTAAGAAGTTTCTATTTTAGACCAAACTTGCATCAGGTCTATGATTTTCTGGGCAGCTTTAGGCATTTTAGCAGTTTTGAGTTGCAATTCTGCTATCTTACTATCTCTGTTACTGTTTACTGGATTTGGAGGGAACGAAATGGGAGGAAATTTGCGTCTTTGAGGAAGAATATTTCTGAACTTAAAGTGGTGATTATTCAAGCTATTAGAGCCAAAGTGGTCAATTGGAAATATTATGATTCCCTTAAAATTCACTTTCAAGAAATTTTGGCCTAATTGGGGAATTGCTGGTTGCGCTGATTTGCTGATTATCTGGAACCAATCACTGTTTCTGTGCTGGAATTTGGCATGTTGGCTGGTCCCTTCGTGGTGGATTTGGGCTGGCTGTACAATGATGAAGCTCCCTGTAATCTCTCGGACGGCCTTTGGGCAACCAGGATTACGAATTCTGACCTTTTTATTTCCTCTGAGTACAGCCTGTTTAGCCCGGGAGCAGGTTTTTGTGTTTCTCTGTGCAGGTTTTGGACTTCTTCTTACCGGTGCAGAGGTTCAGGCTCTTCGTTTAGTCTGGCGGGATTCTTTTTGTAACTCCTTAATTACTACCAATTGGGATCTTATTGTTTTCTTTTTGGATGTAAATTTTGGGTGGTATAGTTGGGGTTTTTTTGGATCTCTTCCTACATAAGAGTTTTGTTGTTCTTATGTTGGATTTTCTTCTTTTACTTGTAATCTTTTTATAGTAATAGATGGGCTTTTGCCCCAAATTTCCCAAAAAAAAAAAAAAATTTGTTTAGCTGCTGCTGGAGCATTTTTGTCAGATTCAGAACAGAATGTTTCCTTCCTCTTATCCGATTGGCCGATGGGTTCCATTTTTTGCCAGGCAATGATGTCTGAATTGCATTTTGTTCCCCTTGGATGGCAATATTTATGGTATGCTTTGGAACTGCGGATTATATTGCAACCAGCTGCAGGGGAAGGGTCCCTTTGGCAATTCTTTTTACTGAGCACGTCTACTACTAATAGAGATCATGATTTGTTAATGCTCCTTAAGATCTTTTTGATCTCCCTTAGGCTTTGATGGTGTATTTTTGTATACACTCTATGAGAGTTGTCTCAAATTTTGATTCTTTACACTGTAATTTTGCTTTACTTTTTGAGTTTTTCTCCCTTGTAATATTTTTTTTATTTATATTTATTTCCAATTTTATTAAATTAAAATAAAATATTTTTACCTTATTAAAGTATATTTTTATTATTTTTTTATACGATGATAGCAGTCATGATCTAAGTACCAACAAGGGCATACAAGATAATAACAATTACAGTGCACTCTAGGGGTATAAATAAGTCGAGCCGAGCTTGAATAATCCCTGGCTTGAGCTTGAGCTTGATTAATCTATCGAGTTTGAGCTCAAGCTCAAACTAATTTTTACATGTTCGAGCAGGCTCACATCCAACGGTGGCTGATGAATAGTGTTGAGCTGATAGAGAGATGGAACAAGTGAGGTGGAGAGGGAATCCGTTGTATCAATAGGCCCAACTACTTATCATGAGCTTTATCACATTCTTCTTAATCATGTTTATTTTGTTTATGAGCTTATTTTGGGTGGGAAGGAAATAATTAAAGTAAAAGAATTTAAGGCGCGGTTTAGATCACTTTTGCTTATTTATTTATATTTTTTAACTTAAAATAAAATATTTTTAAGTTATTAGCATGGGGTTCATGCTGTTCAACAATGGACCAGGAGCCTTTATTTATGATTCATTTTAGATTATTAGAAATATTAGCATCCACAGATGGGCATCCATTTCAGTCTATGACTCACTCGGCTCGAGATGCTTGCCCGTTGGGCCGGGCTGGGGTGCATCCAGATGTGGGAGCAGGCTGTGGGGTCATCCTGCCGAAAAATTATTAAGCGCGGAGTGTGGATCGTCCGAACACCGTCCGCACAAGCACAGTGTACCAAGCGGTACCCAGCGATACCGAATGATACCTAGCTGGGTACCCTATACTTGTGTGCGGACGGTTCTCCCCATCCGCACTCCGCACCTAATAATCTCTCCATCCTGCCGGGGATGCAGCCAACGAGGGGGGATGGAGCAGGCTGAGGCGCATTAATAAAAAAAAAAATCATTTTATTATTAATTCCGACGGATTTGTAATTAGAATGAGGGCAGATTTATAGGTGGATATATAAGTGCAACTATAACTGCCTTCTTTAAAAGGTAATACAGAAAAGAAAAAAAAAACCGTTTTAATAGTTTTCACCTGCTTATTAGATTAATTTCATTAAATAGATTCGCATGGAATTTAAGTTTCACCTACTTATTTGATTGGGAGCTTTAATAGAAAAGTATTTTCTTCCTTTTTATTAGTTTTTGGTTTGAAAAAATTACTAATAAATTGAATAATAAACAAAACTTAAATTTAATTTGGCTTATTTCAGGGTTTCTTCTATAGACTCATAATGAAATATAGGCTTTTTTCTTAATTTCCTTGATAATTTTTTTTTTTTTTTTAATAAATTGCATTTAATGCACGTGCAAAAAAATTAGAGTGATAAACATAATATTTTTTTCATTTTAATAATGATAATATAACTAAGATATTAATAATATGAGATTTTTACTTAGTATATATGATTTATCTACTGACCATTAGTATATATGATCAAGCAAGCAACATGAAGGCTTCTTGTTTATGCATTTTGGGTATCATAGTATTATTCAAAAATTAAGACGGTGCATATATGATTGTAAGAAACAAAATTTATGTCGGTTACTGTAATGGTTTTAAATAGAATTTATCTTTTTTTTTTTTTTTTTTGAGCTATATTTTAGAGGAAAACTACTCCAAAAGAGAATGCAACTGACGCATCAACCTTTAGGTTGAAAAGCACTTCTTTACGATAGGGGTGTCAATTTTTGACACGATCCGAACCTGACTCGGAAAAATCCGGGTTCGGGTCGACCCAGCAACTCGAAATTGACCCGAAAGTGACACGAAAACTCATATTTGACCCGAAAACCTGAGATTGACCCGTTTTGACACGATTTTGACCCAAAAATAGAATATTGACACGATTTTGACCCGAAAATTTGTAATTTTAGGTCAACTTCGGGTCATTCGTGTCGGGTCGGGTTGACCCGGACCCGAATCGGGTCGGGTTCGGGTCCGGAAACCTAACCCGTTTTTAAAATCGGGTCGGGTTCGGATTGACCCGAACAGTGCCGAGTCAGTTCCAGATTCGACCCGAACCCGACCGCTGACCCGAATTGACATCCCTACTTTACGACAAAGATATAAAAAAAAACTGGAAAGCTATGTGAGAGAGCAATAGTGAGAGAGAGACCAAGAATTTGAATGAATGTGAGAAATAAGGTAGGAGGTGGGCTTTATATAGAGGAAGTGAGCCAGTGAGGAGTGAGCATGATAGGAATTATTTTTAATTCAAATATTTAGTATATAATTTAAACTAGTCAAAGAAAAAAATCTAACAATTTAAGCCTTGTTTGCAAAAATAGTAAATGAATTAAAGTACTCTAAAATTGGTATAAAATTTTATTCATTGAACGGTGCAAATTATTGGGATAAAAAATTATACATGTAATTTTAAAAAATCAATTAAAGCTAATTTTAGAATAGCAATAAAATATTAAAATAATTGAATTAGGTAGAGCATATTAATTGAGGAAATGGATATCAGACTCTGGAAATTTAGTGTTTGTAGATGAGATTAAGGTATACCAATATTTGAGTTTTAGGGAAGATCCGAAAAAAAAAATGTCATATAAAGTCAGGAAATTGAGAAATAAATAGATATTAATAGTTAATGTGTAATAGAAGCAAAAAACTTAAATAAAATCTACATGGGAGAAAGAATTTGAAGTGAGATAGATGTACCATAACTTGTTCACTCGACTTGAGTGTTAAAATAATAAGGATGACAATTTTATGAGGATAGAGGATTTTAATTCTCACTTCAATAGTATTACACCCATTATGACTCGGCTTGATTTGTCTTGTGTGATGAAACTTCTATATTTTCATTATGTATGAGTTTGAGTCTGTGAGATGACCTATATGCATGTGAATGCATGAACTCTATTTTGATTAAAAAAATATATATTAATTTTCACTTCATTTTTACTTTGGCTAATATCAAAACCCCCCTTAAGCTATCATTTAGAGAGAGAGAGAGAGAATTTAGAGAGATAAAGTTAGTTTCGGGTAATTTCATTTTGTTTTCTTCCATCAACCCAGTTTGATATATTTTTTGAATCGTGGTAGCTAGGTAACATACTGATTATCTAAATTTTAATATTGTTAGAATTTTGGGATTTTTTTATTAAAATTATAAATTCATAGAATAATTTTAAGGATAACTTTGTATCTATTAAAGTTTCACCGTGTAACTTTTTTGTATATTAAAGATACAAGAGTTCTTGGCATTTTAACATTTTTACAACCATGCACTTTTCTCCTCTAAAATGTTATAATGACTGAAAAGTAAAATAATAAAAAGATTACCTAAAAATGCTTTTAGTTTGTTGCACACGGCATCATATCCACATATTCTATGTAATTCATGCATGCATGCATTGCACTACCATTGGCTTCACGCAAAGATTAACATTTAATGTATGATATTCATCCTTTATGATAATTATTATCTAAGGACTATAAGATTTAATTAATTTTAATATTATCCCCCATTCCTTTGTTTTAACTAGTATCCATTTTTATGAGAAATTAACTTTATATGCTTCGTAATACTCATAATTGACTAAATATACTTGTTGCTTGGTTATTTGAAGAAATATTTTTTATTTTTATTTTTGATGTAAAAATCCTTGTTATACACATATCTTTATACCTAAGTATTTTTTGCTAGCAAGAACGAGTGATGATGTTTAGTCGTTCCAATCTCCTCCATACACTATCAAAAAACGCGACCTATGGCAACGGTTCTTTGCACCGGTTTTAAAAACCGCTGCGAAAACCTCGTTTTGCATCAGAAAATTAATCACAGTTGCAGCGGTTAAAACCGCTGCAAATAGCACCGGTTAAAACCGCCGGCAAATCCCATTCGTTAATTTAAGATCTGCGAAGCCCTAATTCCTCTCTTCACTTTTGCTCGCGCGAACGGGATCGAATAGCTGCGACGAAAATCTTCTCCCCTTGCGAATCTCGGCCGACCGTGCCTTCGATCCTCACTGTAAGTGTCTTCCCCTTCATCCTCTTCTTCTCTTTTTCTTCTCATTATTTTTCTTCATGTTCTTCTCCCTTTTCTTCATATTCCGAAGATTTCGCATTCTTAGGGTTTAGGTTAATCACAATCGTAGCTTAGCCGTTGGTTTTTAAAAATGAAATGCAAATCCTCCTTATACATTTTGGATGCAATCTTTTAAAAAAAAACAAATATACGAAACTTTCCTTAGCAGCACAAGTACTTAAAATTCACGGATGGGTTGTGAAATCCTTCAGAAACTTAGTATAGAATTGAATTACAATGAATGTTCAGAAAAAATTGAATGTTTGTTATTTTACTTCCTCTTATCTGATTAGCCGATGGCCGGGTTCCATTTTTTGCCAGGCAATGATGTCTGAATTGCATTTTGTTCCCCTTGGATGGCAATATTTATGGTGTGCTTTGGAACTGCGGATTATATTGCAACCAGCTGCAGGGGAAGGGTCCCTTTGGCAATTCTTTTTACTGAGCACGTCTACTACTAATAGAGATCATGATTTGTTAATGCTCCTTAAGATCTTTTTGATCTCCCTTAGGCTTTGATGGTGTATTTTTGTATACACTCTATGAGAGTTGTCTCAAATTTTGATTCTTTACACTCTAATTTTGCTTTACTTTTTGAGTTTTTCTCCCTTGTAATATTTTTTTTATTTATATTTATTTCCAATTTTATTAAATTAAAATAAAATATTTTTACCTTATTAAAGTATATTTTTATTATTTTTTTATACGATGATAGCAGTCATGATCTAAGTACCAGCAAGGACATACAAGATAATAACAATTACAGTGCACTCTAGGGGTATAAATAAGTCGAGCCGAGCTTGAATAATATCTGGCTTGAGCTTGAACTTGATTAATCTATCGAGTTTGAGCTCAAGCTCAAGCTAATTTTTACATGTTCGAGCAGGCTCACATCCAACGGTGGCTGATGAATAGTATTGAGGTGACAGAGAGATGGAACAAGTGAGGTGGAGAGGGAATCCGTTGTATCAATAGGCCCAACTACTTATCATGAGCTTTATCACATTCTTCTTAATCATGTTTATTTTGTTTATGAGCTTATTTTGGGTGGGAAGGAAATAATTAAAGTAAAAGAATTTAAGGCGCGGTTTAGATCACTTTTGCTTATTTATTTATATTTTTTTAACTTAAAATAAAATATTTTTAAGTTATTAGCATGGGGTTCATGCTGTTCAACAATGGACCAGGAGCCTTTATTTATAATTCATTTTAGATTATTAGAAATATTAGCATCCACAGATGGGCATCCATTTCAGTCTATGATTCACTCGGCTCGAGATGCTTGCCCGTTGGGCCGGGCTGGGGTGCATCTAGATGTGGGAGCAGGCTGTGGGGTCATCCTGCCGAAAAATTATTAGGTGCGGAGTGTGGATCGTCCGCACATCGTCCGCACAAGAACAGAGTACCAAGCGGTACCCAGCGATACCGAATGGTACCTAGCTGGGTACCCTATACTTGTGTGCGGACGGTTCTCCCCATCCGCACTCCGCACCTAATAATCTCTCCATCCTGCCGGGGATGCAGCCAACGAGTGGGGATGGAGCAGGCTGAGGCGCATTAATAAAAAAAATTTATTTTATTATTAATTCCGACGGATTTGTAATTAGAATGAGGGCAGATTTAGAGGTGGATATATAAGTGCAACTATAACTGCCTTCTTTAAAAGGTAATACAGAAAAAAAAAAAAAACGTTTTAATAGTTTTCACCTGCTTATTAGATTAATTTCATTAAATAGATTCGCATGGAATTTAAGTTTCACCTACTTATTTGATTGGGAGCTTTAATAGAAAAGTATTTTCTTCATTTTTATTAGTTTTTGGTTTGAAAAAATTACTAATAAATTGAATAATAAACAAAACTTAAATTTAATTTGGCTTATTTCCGGGTTTCTTATATAGACTCATAATGAAAAATAGGCTTTTTTCTTAATTTCCTTGATAAAATCTTTTTTTTTTAATAAATTGCATTTAATGCACGTGCAAAAAAAAAAAAAAAAAGAGTGATAAACATAATATTTCTTTTATTTTAATAATGATAATATAACTAAAATATTAATAATATGAATTTTTTACTTTTAAATTTTTATTCACGTATATTTTATGCACGTGCAATAAATTAGTATATATAGAATCACCTTTGCACAAGAATTTGAATGAATGTGAGAAATAAGGTAGGAGGTGGGTTTTATATAGAGGAAGTGAGGCAGTGAGGAGTGAGCATGTTAGGAATTATTTTTAATTCAAATATTTAGTATAGAATTAAAACTAGTCAAAGAAAAAAAATCTAACAATTTAAGCCTTGTTTGCAAAAATAGTAAATGAATTAAAGTATTCTAAAATTGGTATAATTTTTTTTGGAAATGATTTAACTACACTACATTCAAATATAATTTTTTCCAATTTTAAATTTAACGATGCATATTCATTGAATGGTGCAAATTATTGGGATAAAAAATTATACATGTAATTTTCAAAAATCACTACAGGAAACCCCGCTATTACCGGCGGATATATCCGCCGGTAACACCCAAAAATACGATGGAAGTCCTAGGTTTCTGGCGCATTTACGGCGGATTTTCGTGCGCCGGTTTGGGTCGCGTCGGAAAAAACTTTCCTGCATTTTATGAGCCGCCGGAAAATGTTCCGGCGCATTACCGGCGCAAAAAATGCTAGCCAAGCCGACAATTTTCAATTGGACATTCCGGCGACAACTGCGTCGGAAGTTTACGTCGTATGGATCCGCCGGGAAGTTCCGGCGGACAAAACGCCGCAGATATGCGCCATAAATATGCTACGGCTAGTTTACTGCGTCTATTTGACGCCGGAACCCGCCGGCGGATAGGACGCCATAAACTGCGCCGGTAAGTTTCGGCGTCCAAATTGGATTCTTCTTCTCACTCATTTCTTTGAAAATCGTAAATCCAATCAATACCCTAGCTTTAGTTTTACCATCAATGTAACATATATATGTTCTTGACTCTTCCCTCTTATATGAGGCCTCAAAACTATAGTAAGAGTGACAAGAACCTTAGCTCTCACCTCCAAGATCAAATATATGTTCTTGACTCTTCCCTCTTGAATTCAATGGAAATTCAAAGAGAAATGAGGTTAAAGCTCTCAATCGCTCACATTCACCCACCTTCCCTCGCTTGATCTCATGCTCTTTCACTTGTAACAGGCAGATATTCCATCGGTCAAATATCGGCGGGTTTTCAGGTGGATAAATTGCCGGAACATACTTGTGGAAAAATCCGCTATCAGTGCCTCCTATTTTCTTAAGTCGGCGATACTTGTCGTAGCTACTAGCTTAGGTGACTATGATGACGTATGTTAGAAAGTATATTTGAAATCATGCAAGAAGGCAAAAGGAAAAAACCATTAAAAGTATATCTCTAAATATTTTTAGTAGTATGTGCATGATTCTAACTCTGAAGTTGCCCCTTTTTTTTCTTGAATGGTTATATCTGATGCATCTATCAACAAGCAATCCAATCGGTCGTTAATACACAATGTTGCTTCTCTACTAGGGCAAATTATTGGGTCAGGTGACCGAACCCATCTTTGCGTTCGGTCGCCAATAGAAATGCAACATCTGTTAGGTGTTTTTTTTAATTTAATAACTTTGCTTTATGTCTTGTAAGAGTGAGCGACCCGACCCGATAACGCAGTTCATTTGAACTTTTAAGCATTTGCCGCCCTATTTTTGCAATTTGATACCCGCGAAAGAAAGACGTAAATATCTACTGCTGTAGAAGAAAAAATGAGCCAGAAAATTAAAGAAAAGAAATGAACTGCTCAGCAAAGAGGGAGGTGGAAGAGGGCATGGAAGAGGGAGTGCATGAATCGAAAATGATGCATGAATCGGAAGGGCTGGTGCATGAATTGGAATCGGAACCTAACTTAGCCGGAAATTCCTCTGGTTTCAACATATCGGTAAGTTTCTTGGAAAAACGAGTTAGAAAGTTGTAAACAGACAGTTTTAATCTCATCGCCGTAGAAAGAAGACGTAGGTTTCAGCTCATTAGAGTCGTAGGATCTTAGATTTTGCGATTTTGAAGCAGAATAAATTTTTTTGTCGAAAAAGTAAAAAAAAATCTAATATTGTTGCTTAGCTTTCATTATTGTTCAACCCATAATTTTCGAAAAGCATTGGGTTCTTCTATAGGAAAATTGAGAGAGAAAGTCTGGAAAATGTATGATTCATTACCAAATCCTGAACACAAGAATATTTGTCATACAGTTGTAAGTGCAATTCATATTTTAAGTTAAATCCAGATAACTATGTTTATATACCTAATATATTTATAAAATGTTTTATTTGTACAGATAAAGTATTTGCATGAGGACACCGTAGGATGCTTTTCAAGCGATATAACAAAATGGAACATACAGGCGGTTCATGGAATTCCAACACAATCAAACGACTACGATTGTGGAATGTTCGTTTGTAAATATATGGAGAAAGCCGTGCAACGAAAGAAAATAGACTGGAATTCCTTTAAAGATTGGCAAACACATATGCCAAAATTTAGGGCAGAGTTAGCATATTTTCTTTTTCTTACAACAAAGAAGTAAATATTCTGTAACTTATTTTAAATATTGTACATGAATTCTAAATGTGCATTTTATTATGTTAATATATAGTTTTTGATTGTTGTGTAACATGTGTCATATTATGTAACTTCTAACAAAGCTAAACAATAGTGCAACAATAGCTCGGTTGGATTCTTCCATCTCTTCTGAAATGTTCAAATTCTATTTTATTTTAATATAAGTTATTATTAAAATATATTATATAACTTTTAAATATATTTTAAATTAATTAAGTATGAGCTCGTTCAAGTAAAGCGCAACAAAAGCGCAACCCTAGCGCAAGTAAAGCGCAATCATAGCGCAAATAAAGCGCAACCATAGCGCACGTAAAGCGCAACCATAGCGCACGTAAAGCGCAACCATAGCGCAATCATAGCGCACGTAAATCACAAGTAAAGTGCAACCATATCGCAAGTAAAGCGCAAGTAAAGTGGAAGTAATTTGTTTATATGATTTTAGGACGGAAGCTTTTTCTCAATAACATTCCTACATGATCTTAAAAGGTGTCGGTCGGCTGGGCTAGTTAATTCATGGTTGTGGGATTCAATAAATCTTTTGACATGCCAGTAACCATCTTCATCTGTGACAAACATCACCATGGTTGGACAACCAGTTCTAACATCTGGTCTAGTGAATCTCTTTCTCTTTCTTGAATTAAAATCATCACTTTTCTTGAAATCAGCTTTTGAACAAACAAAGTCCTTCGATTTTATCTTTCTAGAATTTGACCAAAAACTGTGATGATCCTTTCGGACGCTAAAACAATTATCGTGAGCATAAGTGCAAAAACATTCATATGCTTCTATCTCATCTTTATAAATAGTCTGAAAGCGCAAGTAAAGCGCAAGTATAGCGCAAGTAAAGCGCAACTAAAGCGTAACTAAAGCGTAAATAAAGCACAAGTAAAGCGCAACTAAAGCAAATGTAAAGCACAACTAAAGCGCAACTAGATATCAAACAAGTTCAGTTTTTTTATTTATCATCTTCATCCTAAAATAAATAATGAAAGCTAAGCAACAACATTAGATTTTTTTTTTTTTTTTACTTTTTCGTCAAAAAAAAATTATTCTGCTTAAAAATCGCAAAATCTAAGATCCTAAGACTCTAATGAGCTAAAACCTACGTCCACTACAGGAAAATCACTGATTTCCGGTGGAATTTTCCGGCGGCTTTTCGGCGGCCATGTTTCTGGCGGCTTTGAGACTTATTTCCGACGATTTTCCAGCGGTCACATTTCCGACGTCGGCTTTTCTAGCGGCTTTTTAACGTTTCCGGCGGCTTTTAAAAATTTAATAAAAAAAATGAATAAAATTTTAAACATTTAAATGACTTAACAAAAAATTATAAAAAGTTAAAATAACTATTAACTTAATTTTCATCTTAAAATTAATTAGTTAGTTATTTTTTATTAAATATTATTTTTTATTTTAAATTAATTAGTTTTAATTTTTTTATAATTAAAGTTTTTTTTTTTAATTTCTGTGGGGATATAGTTTAAATAATAAATATTTACAATTTAAATGTATTTTCTTCTTTAGCAAAGCGGTCCGTCGTTTGAAATTCCACATAAGGAACCGCTGTTCGAACCTCGCCTTGCTCGCTGGAGCCCGGAGCGCGTGCGAGGAGCTGGCTGCACGCCACGGGAGCCGCGCGGGGGGAGCCAGCCGGAGCGCGGGAGCAGGGGTGGCTGCCGGAGCGCTGGGGGGTTGAGCCGCGGGAGCGGGGTTGGCTGCCGAAGCGGGATTTATTTATTTTTTTTATTTGAACGGCGGTTCAAGATCGCCGGTAAGCCGCCGGACAAAATTGCCGCCGGAAAAAACCGCCGGAATTCATTTTCCTACGCCGTTTTTACCGGCCGTAATTTAACCGCCGGAAAAGGCCGCCGGAAATGGTTGATTTTCCTGTAGTGGTCTTCTTTCTATGGCGATGAGATTAAAACTAAATGTTTACAACTTTCTAACTTGTTTTTTCCAAGAAACTTACCTATATGTTGAAACCAGAGGAATTTCCGGCTAAATTAGGTTCCGATTCTTATTCATGCACCAGCCCTTCTGATTCATGCATCCTTTCCAATTCACGCACTCCCTCTTCCATGCCCTCTTCCACCTCCCTCTTCACTGAGCAGTTCATTTCTTCTTTGCAATTTTCTAGCTCGTTTTTTCTTCTACAGCAGTAGATATTTACGTCTTTCTTTCGCGGGTATCAAATTGCAAAAATAGGGCGGCAAATGCTTAAAAGTTCAAATGAACTGCGTTATCGGGTCGGATCGCTCACTCTGACAAGACATAAAGCAAAGTTATTAAATTAAATAAAACGCCTAACAGATGTCGCATTTCTATTGGCGACCGAACGCAGAGATGAGTTCGATCACCTGACCCAATAATTTGCCCTCTACTAGAGGGACTTGTTAGCTCTTTCTGTAAACTGTAGGACTTTTTCTTTTTCCTGTCCAGTTCAAATGATTCGGGTTGGCTCGGTTAGCAAATGGGTCGGGTTCAGGTTGAGATTTTTGACCCGTTTCAAAAAACGGGTCGGGTTCGAGTTGACCCAAAAACCCAACATCAACCCGACACTGACCCAAAAGTCAAGTCCATCCCGGTTTCTGTCCGCACTCGGGATGTCGCCCGCTGCCGTGCTCTTGTGGACCCACACTCGCGTGCGAACTCTGCTAGTCTGCCCGCTGTCAAGCACGACTCAGTTGGTCAGCCCGTGCCCCGAACTTGAGACTTCGTGCGGTCCCGCGGACTTTGTCCGCACTTGTGTTGTCGCGAGCTCAGAACTCTGCCCTCTACTACGCGGGTCGGGTCTGGTCAACCTTGCAACTCGCGTTGGTCGGGCTTGGATTGAAATGTCCGACCCTTTTACAAAAATGGGTCGGGTTTAGGTTGACCTATTTAGATCCGGGTCAATGCGGGTTCTACCCGAACCCGTCCCGTCGACTCGAATTGACACCCTAATATGAAGGGCAAAATTACATACATTTCAAATATCAAAATTACTTTAATTTGATATTCTATTATTTAAATGACACTTTTATATATATATATATATATATATATATATATATATATATATATATATATATATATATATATATATATATATATATATATATATATATATATATATATATATATATATATATATATATATATATATATATATATATATATATATACTTATTAAAATTTATTTTATTTTTAAATAATAAACAATTTATTTTGAAATTCTAAACAATTCATCTTCTTAAAAATACTAAGAAATTTATTTCTGGGATGTTGGATTGTGTCAAATTGATCTAGAATGGAATTAGGCCAGGTTTGATTTAGGGAAGCTGACCTGAAACCAAAATTTGGTTGGGACCAAATAAGGCCAGTCATTTTTGGGTTGGACCCAAACTCGACTTGGAAATCCATTTTGACTCTACTACATTTAGGGATTTTAATTTTCTTGTAATAAGTATAAGTACTCACAACGAAAATAATCATCTATAAAAGTTATAAAATACTATTGATCATTCCAAAAAGCAATTGAGAATGGGCCAAAAATATCAATATGTGTTAATTTCAATATATTTAAACTTCTTTTGATACCTATTTTCTTACATTTATTTTTTTCCTTAATACATTCAATACAAATTTTAAAATTAGTTTAATTAAAAGAATAAAGATTTCCATCTAACACAAACACTTAAATCTTTGTTTTTAAAAAAGTCCTAAATGTCCATGCCATGGCATAAATGAATTTTCATTAGTTAATTTTCTTTTTGTACCATAATTATTTATATGTAAAGTTGTATTTATCTGAGATGAAGATATATCAAACTTATAAAATTATCAATCAAATAACACGTAACAATGATATTTGAATACTGAATGAGACTAAAATTTTCATTTTTAAATGAATAAGAGTAAAAATATTTATACAAACAAGAAATAAAGATCAAATTTTCTCTAAATAACATTACATAAAAGTCTCACATAAATCCAAAGTATAACTAGATTCTAAATACAATATATATAGGTCTATAGCTTTATTAAGAGCTTTCTTGTCATTCCCAATATGAATGAATCTTTCAGCATCATTTGGCATTCGGCTCCTTAGACAACTTTGTATAGTCATAATTATGTGAGTAATTGCACCTGAATCTATCCACTAAGCGTGAATTGGTACTAAGGCCAAACTAACTTCAGAATAAATAAGATTCAGACGTCTACCATTTTCGATGAGCTTGTTAGTATATTTTGGACAATCTTTCTTCACATGATCAGCCTTCAAATATAAGAAACAAGCAATAACTGAATCTTATTTCTATTGTACATTAGGCAATGAAGTCTTTTTATCTAAAGCTCATTTTGGTTTATAATTTCTTTCCCATTTGGTGGTAGTGTTATGAGAAGGAAATTGCTTTTCAAAATTTACCTTTTATTCAAAATTGCTTTCCACAATAAGGGTACTAGGACATTCAGTCCCGATCAAATAGTCTAGATCCATACACCGGAAAATAATATTAATATGCGCTTTTCATTTCTTAAAATAAAAGTGATAAAGCATTGGAATGTTACTTAAATTGATAGATATTGACAAAATATTAACTAAAAAAGAATTAAAATAAGCTCAAAATAAGCAGCAATGTCATATCTTTGTACATAAATGATATCCAAAATTCTCCAAGACTTCTGCTGTTTGGAAAAGAAATCCATTGAAATTGAATCACTTGAATGAAAATGTTTTCATGGAAGAAGACAAAATACAGGGAAGAAGAATTTATGTGGTTAAGAAAATGTGTTGAACTTGAGTTGAATTTAGATTCAACATCCTCGATCGTTTATTGGTTAAGAAAATAAAAACGAAATAGTGTTGAAAAAAGTTGCAATTACTTTGCACATAAAAATGATTTTTTTTTTCAAGTGAAAAAACATTCTCAAATAAAGAATTTTGTTGATTGAAAAACTCAAATAATCAATTACGTGATTAAAGAAAATCATATTGTTTTGATTTAACATGACTACTGATCTCTAATGCCACTTGTTGAATACATTTAAAGACAAAAAATAATCACTTCATCTCCAAATTATCATTGAGAAAATTATTGAAAACATGCATGAATCCATTTAAATGCAAAATCAAGGTTTTGAGGTTTTAAGTCTTCCACATTTGAAGTGGCGTTCTCCAAAAGAGCAAGAGACACTTGTTTTCACTCAAGATGAAAAATGATAAAAAAGAAAACTTAAAATACTATAGATATTTAAACACCTACTAAATTCTTTACAGCAATTTAGGAACTGATGTAAATCTGTCGTATTTATGCGATCACTAGAAATGCTTTTGCAGTGATTTCAAAAGTGCTGCTGTAGGAAGGCTTTAGCAACACTTTAAGTAATGGTGAAGCACAGGGCCTCAAACGGTGGTCCGGTGGAAGTCCGGGCCTCAGGTGGTGGTCCGGTGGAAGTCTGGGCCTCATGTGGTGGTCCGGCGGAGTCCGGGCCTCAGGCGGTGGTCCGGTGGAAATTCGTGCCCCAGGTGGTGGTCTGGTGGAAGTATGGGCCTCAGATAGTGGTCCGACGGAGTTCGGGCCTCAGGTGGTGGTCCGGTGGAAGTCCAGACCTCAGGTAATTGCATGGTGGAGCACAGGGCCTTAAGTGGTGGTTTGGAAGAAGTCCGGGCCTCAGGTGGTGGTCCGGCGGAGCAACGCCGTCAGGAGGTGGTCCGACGGAGCAACAGCGTCAGGCGGTGGTCCGGCGGAAGTGAGGGCCTCAAGTGGTGGTCCGGCAGAGGTTCGGGCCTCATGTGGAGGTCCGGCAGTCTGTGCCACAGGTGGTGGCCTAGTGGAGCACAAAGCCTCAAGTGGTTGTTTGGCGGAGCAACGGCGTCAAGCGGTGGTCCGGCGGAGGTGAGGGTCTCAAGTGGTGGTTCGGTGAAGGTCCGGCAGTGATCTTGGGCTCGTTGGATTCATCTAGTCGAGCCGCTCGATTCAACTATAAGCACATCATGTTTGAAAACCGTTTGGTAACCCAAATTGTGGTTCGAACCTTCCACCAGTGCTTCGGGTACTTTATTTGTACTCATTTGGGCTCGGATTGAGTCTAATTTGGTATCGTTGGGTTCATATTTCCAAGACGCTCAGTTTGATGGTAAGTTTGCCGAAATCGGAGTTTGGATGGTTCCAATTTTAATTTCGGAGGTTTCCAACTTGATTTTGCCTCGATATTCGTGCCCGATCAAGATAATTTTTTGTTGATGTATCAAATAAAAATATCGATATCCTACGAGAGAAGCAATATAGGATCGCCTTGTACATTTATATGTGCCATCTGCCATGAAAATAATTAAATCCTAATATAAGGGATTTATTGGTAAAGAGTATTTCTGTAATTAAGGACAAAATATTTCTTCAAAAGGTAATTTTTAATGATATGAAGTATTTCACTGTTTTTTTTTTTGGGACATTTAGGCCATTTAAGGCAAACTCACACACACAACACATACACATGGACTCGAACCATGGACCTCTTAGTTGGAAGCCTAAGCTCTCAACCAATAGGCCAAGGAGAGTTGTGTAAGTATTTCACTGTTAAACGAGAGGGATCCTTCATCTTGAATTAATCATATAATGATCCTTCACTAGTAATCATTTTGTGATTATTCTTCAAAAGGTTTCTTGTTCTTCTTTTTTACCTTTGAAAATTATTCTGTTCTTTTGGGTTCTGAATGGGTAAGGTTAGATGTCTTAATCTACAAAGTTCCTATAACATTACAATTTTGATATGTTGCTTATGTGTATATGAGATTGCAATGGAGATTTTGATTTTGTATTTTTTTTTAATTCGAAATATTTGTGGCGGTTATAACCATCACGAATTAGAATGGCCCTCAAATCCAATTTTTTTTATATATAAAATTAACATAATCCATTCTTTCCCTCAACTGAAACCTTTCTTAATAAATGTAGCCCTCAAACTCATGAACTTCCAATAAATAGTATAATATAATCTCTTTTCATCGTCAATTCAAATATTTCAATCATATATACTAAAATAAAATGCATTTATACTATTGAAACAATCACATTATTATGAGTCTACAAAAAGGGTCTAATAGCTGTCAAATAATTCTCCACTCGGTGTTCTATTATTTGCAAAAATTAAGTTTTCAAAATTTCATCATATTAGTAGTAGAGATTGCATGTAAAAAAGTTTTGAAGGTTTAACTAAACTAAAGTAATATTTATAGATGTAAGTGAATTTTTAAATTGATAAAAATTACTAATTGTTAGAATCACCCAGCAAAAAATCTCAAATAAATTCTAAAAAATGACCAGAATAGTCGTATCGATAACGTATGGAAAGTTACATGGATAAAAGTTATCATAATTCGATAAATTTGACTAGAATTTTTTTAGAGGAACTATGATTTTGATGAAAAAACGCAAATACTAAATATTTGAAAACTGAAATAGGTAGAACATAACCTATTTGACCGGAGCAAATTTCATGGATGGACTGACTGATAAAAACGGCTCTTTGAACTCCAATATCTAGTTTATCTCTCCCCTCTCCCCTCTCTTTTATTCTCAAAATTTATTATAACTTATGTAGCTTGAGGAATGAGGAAAACATAATAGATGGAATGGTTTTTGATAAGATTTGTTTAGTGGAGAAGATTTTTTTATAATAAAATAGTTTAAGGATGCAATGATAATTATGTCAATTATTTTTTTTTTTACCATAAAATTCTTATAAATCTTTTTATATTATTAAATTTGAGGTTTCAAAAACTATGGAAAAATATTCATAGGTTAACTTAGAATGCCTATAATAGTAGCGAGCCACCATCACTAGTTGATCTAGAGATTGAAAAGATACATGGAGTAGAGACAAGCGACATGTATTGTGCCATTCACTATGGCCGACCAAGTGGAGGGTGCTCAAGGTCTAGCTAGCCAAAGGGAATTTTTATTGCGTCCTCCCACCTGACGTAGAGATACGTCCTCCCACCCCTAAAAAACTCGGTTTTTGTTCGGTATTGCTAGCTATTATTTGGTATTAACGAAGAATATCATCATGTGAAGACAAATACCAAGTTATACCGAGCTATACCGAGCAATACCGAGCTATACCGAGCAATACAAAAAAATACCTAGTTTTTCCTTGAAAAAACTTGGTATTGCTCGGTATAGCTCGGTATTGCTCGGTATAGCTCGGTATAACTTGGTATTTGTCTTCATATGATGATATTCTTCGTTAATACCAAATAATAGCTAGCAAAAACCGAATTTTTTAGGGGTGGGAGGACGTATCTCTACGTCAGGTGGGAGGACGCAATAAAAATTCGGCATTGACCTTGAGAGATTCTATGAAATTAGTAAAATGAGTGAGGTCTTTTAATATATTATTCACTTTAGGGCTAAACAATACAATTTATGATATAGAGAAGATATGAATAACTTATGTAAGAGGGATTATAGAATTGGTTTATCTAGCTAGTGAAAAGGCTTAGAGATATTTTGGGCAAGCTATCATCCATTCATAAATTATTATTATATCTAATCATGCTAAATATGACAAATAGAGGAACAATTTTTAATCTCCAGCTTAACGCTTCATATTTTTTTTATATTTCTCATTAGATGTTTGCATATAGGAATTCAAATGTGCATATAATCTAGTTTTAAGTATGAATGAGACCTTTTTGGATACAAATTGTCCAAGCATCTAATACATATATTTATCTAATAATATTTGCGATTATTGACAAAAAAATAATGAGTTTTGGATGTATTTCATGATTAGACAGAGAGTCAACTTGTTTCGTAAGAAAAAAATTAAGTTTTTATCTCTAATAGTTAAAATAGAATCACAATGCTTTATCTATATTATGTCCGAAGGCACATCATGGAGTTCGCACTTAGGATATTATAATGAGTATCACAATGAAGTTTAAAATTGATATTTATCATAAAAAAGTACTTTGACTTCTTAAATTTATATATCGAAGAGCTGAGTTCTATCGATAATTTGATCATAAACTACAAATGAAAAACAAAAAGTCATAGTTGCCTACCTCAAAAATAAAGTTAGCTTTGAAAAGTAGGCTCATGCTTTTTTCTAAGGGAATTAATACTACTTGATGAGAATTGATATTTCATAGGACTTTATTGATTTTACCAAGAGTGCACATTCCTATCCAATTACCACTTTATTAGAGTTTTTGATAATCAAAATATAGAAATATACCTTTGATAAATACACTATTGCATTGAATACAAAATTGAAGAAGCATTGATCAATCTCTTGAAAAGGTTTATACATTAATTAGAAATCAGATTAGCCAATTTGAATTAGATGTCTTAGATGGGGATCATTATAGTGACATTGATTTGCATGAGGACAAGCACTTGTAGAAAGTTTAATATTATGGGTTGCTTGTACAAATATGCCTTAGTTAGAGCTAGAGATTGTGATGTTAGTTATTATAGTTAATGTTTAAAATTTTACTCACAAGAATCATAACTATTAGAATAAGCCATATATATTACTTTAAGTTGTCTGTATTTTTACAGCTGTCAGCTCTCTATACGCTAGCCTCTATTAGTAGCTGTCATGGGGTCTATTAATAGCAGCCTGTATTTGAGTCTCGGTATTCAATAAATAACATTTCTTTTACTTTCTTTCTGTGAACTCTGTCAAGAATTACTTTCTTGTCTCCATTCCTATTCTATACATTTCTATATGGTATCAGGATAGGATTTTCGATCCTGAACTTATGGCCTCTTCTTCTCCGACGGCAGCTCATGCCGTCCTTCAGCACTCTGACGACACCCAAATCTCCACCACTCTAAAATTCGTTGTCTCCAACGTTCGCAATTTCGTCACTACCCAGCTCCAACCCGAAAACTATGCAATTTGGAAATCTCAGATCCAGAAAATTCTTCGAGCCAATGGCTTCTTGCATTTCTTGGATCCAGATTTTTCGTCTCCTCCTCAGCTCTTGACGAACAGCGATGGCACGAAATCCATCAATCCTCTTCACACTCAATGGCTTCTTCATGACCAGAACCTATCGGCGTCTATCTGCTCCACTATCTCATCTGCTGTCTTACCTTATGTTATATCTCTTGATTCTACCGCTGAGTTGTGGTCTGCCCTGGAAAATCGTTTTCAGGCAACCAACAGGTCCAAAATCATCCAACTCGTAAGCTACTTCTTACCAAGATTTTTCATTCTCCTTCTCTTAAATTTAACTTGCTTTCTATCTCTGAGCTAACGAAAGATAACAATATTTCTATCATCTTTGATCCTTCTGGCTTCACTCTAAAGGATTTGAAGACTCACAAAGTTATTCTTCAAGGACCATGTGAAGGTGGCCTCTACTCGCTTCCTGCATCCTCTAATTCCAGCACTCAACATGCCCTCTCAGCGGCTACCAATAAACTGAATTACTGGCATCATCGGCTTGGACACCCTCATACTCGTGTCTTAGATTTCATTTCTAATTGTAATCCTCAGTTAGCTATAAACAAAAATTTTCTTCATTGTTCTTTTTGTAATGCTGCTAAATGCCACAAACAACCGTTTGAATTCTCGCAACATCGTCAAACCATGCCTCTCGCCATGATACACTCGGACGTCTGGGGTCCAGCACCGGTTACTTCGGCTCAAGGATACAGATTCTATGTGATCTTTGTCGACGACTTCTCTCGGTATACCTGGATCTTTCCTTTACAATACAAATCCGATGTTTTCAATACTTTTGTTAATTTTAAAACCTATATTGAAAAACACACAAATCATAACATTAAGACGCTGAGGACGGACGGAGGCTCTGAATTCGTCAACAATACCTTCACCAACTACCTCCGTACCAACGGTATTGCTCATCAGTTGTCCTGTCCGTATACCCCTCAACAAAACGGCTTGGCAGAGCGTAAACACCGTCACATAATTGAAACTACCCGGACTCTTCTTCTCACTGCTTCCGTTCCTTATACTTACTGGCCCGACGCTGCGATAACGTCTGTCTTTTTAATCAACAGATTACCTTCGTTGTCTCTCAAGAATCGGGCACCCATAGAAATCCTCCACAACCTCAAACCCGACTACAGTCATCTAAAAATTTTTGGTTGTGAGTGTTTTCCGCTCATTCAAAATCACTCTAATCACAAACTCCAAGCGAAATCCAAATCATGTGTTTTCTTGAGTTACTCTGATTATTACAAAGGATATAAGTGTCTTGACCTTTCCACTAACAAAATTACTATGTCTAGACACGTTATCTTTAACGAAAACGAGTTTCCTTTCTCCAACCAACCCATCAGCTCTTCTCTGGAATCTATCAACCTCTGTCCCTCTCTTTTACCTCATGCTTCTCTCACCTCTCAAAGTAACACTAATTCCAAACCCAACCTCAAAAGCAAGGCTACTCACGTCCAAGACTCTATCACCGTTCCAATTCACAACACTAATCCTGCTTCCACATCATCAAATATTTCTCCTACTCCCCTTACGACTGCCTCCATACCGGACACTATCCCTCTGCCTACTCATTCTATGCTTACCCGAAGCAAAACTGGGAGTATTAAGGCTCCTCAGAGGCTGAATCTCATCCATACTAATACGTCCATGCCAGCACTCCTACTTCTACTCCCTCTTGCTATACGGAAGCAATCAAGTTATCTGAGTGGCGACAAGCTATGGCGAGCGAATTTCTTGCTCTTCAAAAGCAAAGCACGTGGGCACTCGTCAAAGCACCGCAAGATGTCTCCATTCTTGGATCACGATGGACATATCGTACCAAGCTACATACTGATGGATCCGTGGCTAAACACAAGGCAAGATTAGTTGCGCAAGGCAACAATCAAGAATTTGGCATAGACTATACAGAAACGTTTAGCCCAGTTGCTAAACTTCCCGCGATTCGTGTTCTTTTAGCCGTTGCTCTTCATCATGATTGGCCAGTGCAACAACTAGACGTCGCAAATGCCTTCTTGCACGGAACTCTAACAGAAACCGTCTACATGACACAACCTAAGGGCTTTGAAGATAATCTTCATCCGGATTATGTTTGCCGACTTCATAAGGCTATCTATGGCCTCAAACAGGCTCCAAGACAATGGTATAACACGTTTACCTCTTTTCTTGTCTCACTTGGTTTTTGTCATAGTCAGGCGGATCCTTCCCTAATGATCTATCAGCAAGATTCGGCTACAATTTTTCTGCTCATCTACGTTGATGATATCCTCATCACTGGCAACAACAAAGAACTCATTCAAAGCATCCTCAACAAACTCAGCAAAGAATTTTCTATGAAGCATCTCGGGCTTGCAACCGAATTTCTGGGAATAAATATTCAGAAAACGAGTAAAGCTTATTTCTTATCTCAAGCTAAATATGCCCTTTCTATACTCACGTTGGCTGATCTTGACAGATGCAATCCGCTTGCCAATCCTACCTGTACAAAAATTCCTTCACTACGGAAAACACGCAAATACCGTCGGATTTTCCGGCGGAAAATTATGGACGGTAGTAAGCGGCGCAGTTTCCGGCGGCTTTGTCCAACGTAAAGTTTGCGTCAACCTTTCCAGCGCAAAATCCGCCGTAACGTTACCGACGCATTTTCGGCCGGAACGTTCGACGCTATTGGGACGTCTGAACCATTTCCGTCGCACGTTACGGCGGAACTATTACGACGTATGTTACCGGCGGAAATTGCGCCGGCGTATTTAAACTCAACGAAATATAACCGACGGATGAGACGTCGGAAATTATACCGACGTCACTAATGCAATTACCGGCAGAACGTCCGCCGGTAAAAGCCCTATTTCGCGACCCTGAACCCGTCTGGCCGTCATTTGTTTCCTTACATTCTCTCACTTCGACTGCTTCGCCGGTCGCCCTCCGTCGCCGTTCGTCGCTCGCCGTGGTTAGACATCGCCGACGGTCACCGGACTTCGCCGTCGACGGTCACCTGACTTCGGGTCGCGCGCATTTCCTGCCTAGTCGCGCCGAGCCTCCTTCCGAATCGCACTGCCTAGTCGCGCGCCGCCGAGGAGAACCGAAGGTTTGATTTTTGTTTTCAATTTTTTTTGCTATTTCGGTTGGATTACATATAGGATTAGCCTTAAGTTCATATCTTTTTGCTATAGTCATGATTGTTATCACTAGACATTTGCTAGAGGATAGTTTGGTGCATGCTTTTTGTTGATGATATTGTTCTTGTTGATAAGACTAGAGAGGGATTTGAAGGTAAACTTGAATTATGGAAGTCAACATTAGTCCATATCTTTTTGCTTTAGTCATGATTGTTAGCACTAGACATTAGCTAGAGTATGTACCTTGGTGCATGCTTTTTGTTGATGATATTGTTCTTGTTGATAAGACTAGAGAGAGAGTTGAAGGTTAACTTGGATTATGGAGATCAACATTAGTCTATTTTTTTTATGTTTTAGTCATGGTTGTTAGCACTAGATATTTGCTAGAGGATGTACCTTGGTGCATGCTTTTTGTTGATGGTATTGTTCTTGTTGATAAGACTAGAGGGAGTTGAAGGTAAAGTTGGATTATGGAGATCAACATTACTCCATATCTTTAGTGGTTAGTAGACCTAGTGAGGGTATTGTGACTTTGAGCGAACAATTCATTAATAAGTGTAACATAATTTTATACACGGATTCGAGAGACTCGTGCCGCAGCAGGTGAGGGCTCTTCTGGCGGCTCTATGGAATATTCTGAGTATCGCATGTAGTCGCAGGCCGTCGGAGGAATGCAGCATGGTAGAGTATATGGCTTAGGTGCGCAAGCTCAGGCATACGAGGGGATGACCTCCTCTACTGCATCCAGCTTCGCATCCAGTTCGCATGAGTCCTTACAAGCTCAACAAATAGTTGCCCTTCAAGCTGAGCTAGAACAAGTAAGGAAATCACAAGTTGATTGGCAAGCTCAGCTGCAAGCACAGGTTCAAGCTCAGCTGGAAGCACAGGTGCAAGCACAGGTTCAAGCTCAGCTGCAAGCACAGGCGCAACACAATCAGTTGCTGGATGAAATGCGCAAGATGAGGGAGCAACTGAGTGGAAAAGACGTAGCTTCACCTGAGGAGGAGTCGACGGAGTCAGAGTAGTGTAATTTAGTTGAAATGAACTTTTATTTTTATGTGAACTTGT
The DNA here is from genome assembly GCA_016618105.1 of Dendrobium huoshanense. Lineage (NCBI taxonomy): Eukaryota > Viridiplantae > Streptophyta > Magnoliopsida > Asparagales > Orchidaceae > Dendrobium > Dendrobium huoshanense. The sequence continues at coordinate 31,573,048 of CM028349.1, read as the reverse complement.
GTTATTAACTTGTGTTATTGGTTGTATTACTTTGAAAATGATGTTATCAGTTGATTTTTAGTACTAAACTGTTGTGAAACTGTTAAATTATTGTGAAGTTGTGAACTGCTTGCTTTTGGGAAAATTTGTATCTGTTAGAATTGATAGGTTTGCAGGTGTGGAAATGGGATTGTTGGCTGGGATGGCAATTTTTTTTTTGTCAATGCTACAGGTTTCCGGCGGATTATGCGCCGGAAACTACGATACAACGAATGTATCGAGCGTCAGTACCGGCGAATATCCCGCCATTAATTACCGGCGCAACAATTGCGTCGCAAATAAGCGTAGAATCTTGCTGGCGGAATTCCGACGCTTAATCCGCCGGTAATTAACGTCGTATACTGCGACGGTAAACACCGGCGCAATAAGCGCCGGAAGTTTCACGTTTTTCACGTCGGCAAACAAACCGTTTAATGCGCCGGTAATGCGTCGGAAACAACGCCGGAACTGGTTCCGGCGCGAAAAATGCGTCGGAACAAATTTATCGACGCACTCAAAACCGGCGGAGATATTTGCGCCGGTACATGCGCCGGAAAATACCGGTACCGTCGGAATTTACATTTGTTCCGGCGGATTCCGTCCGCCGGTAATAACAGGTTTTCCTGTAGTGCTTCTACATTTCAAGCCGAACCATTTCTCGCCGATCCATCTCTCTATCGTCGTATCACCGGTTCGTTACAATACCTTATGCTTACAAGGCCAGACATTGCCTTCAGCGTCAACACGCTATCGCAACACATGCACGATCCGCAACCCTCCAACCTCTACATGCTTAAGCGCCTTCTTCGATACATCAAAGGTACGTTAAATTTTGGGCTACCTATTACCAAAACTAACTTGAATTTAAAATCCTTTTCAGATGCGGATTGGGCCGGTGATCCCATAACTCGTAGATCTACATCAGGGTATTGCTCCTTTTTGGGTGACACATTAATCTCTTGGAATGTTAAAAAGCAACGCACAGTGTCTCGATCTTCCACAGAGTCAGAATATAGGGCGCTCGCGGCTTTGACGGTGGACATCATCTGGCTGAGAAGATTGCTTAATGATTTTGGGATTCCTCAAAACTACCCGACAGACCTGTACTGCGACAACATGTCGGCGATAGCACTCGCCAATAATCCTATATTCCACTCTCGCACAAAACATATAGAAATTGATCAAAAATTTCTAAGAGATCAAATTCAGCAAAACAATATCATGCTACATCCAATAAGCACTCTCGATCAAACTGCGGACATACTTACAAAATCTCTATCAACACCGCGGTTTCATCAACTCCGTACCAAATTGACAGTCTGTCAAGACCCATCAATTTGTGGGGGCGTATTAGAATAAGCCATATATATTACTTTAAGTTGTCTGTATTTTTACAGCTGTCAGCTCTCTATACGCTAGCCTCTATTAGTAGCTGTCATGGGGTCTATTAATAGCAGCCTGTATTTGAGTCTCGGTATTCAATAAATAACATTTCTTTTACTTTCTTTCTGTGAACTCTGTCAAGAATTACTTTCTTGTCTCCATTCCTATTCTATACATTTCTACAATAACTAGGTGCATATATTTATTCGAACCAAGTTCGAACAGGGTGTGTGAACTCTTTAAATTATGCTTGAATGTTATCAAAACTAGTTCAAACATGGTTAGAGGATTTTGCTGAATATTATTAGGACCTTCGTTTGAATGAGAATTGAGACTGATTCATGTTCAAACAAGATAAAAAACATGCTCAAACAAAGGCGGGAATACATATCAATTTAAATCAAAATTTTCATGATGGACTTTAGTAAATACTGCACATATAGAAGAGGAGGTATTTTAGTTTGATATGAACTTTTGGACATAAATCTCCAAGAAAACAAATAACATGAATGTTAATTCAATTACGACTATGCTGAGTCATATAAAGTCAAAATTCACTTTTGTTTTACTCTTTTTAGTTATTAATATATAATAACAAATTTTCATCATTTTTTTCTAATTAATAATTCTCAAATAAGATCTGATAAATTTTTTTTATAATAAAAATATAACAATTTTTTTAAAAATGTAATTAGTAATAGTTAAAAAAAGTGCTATTAGCATGCATTTATTAAAAATGATCTATAAAAAACATGTGATTTTCAAATTATGCATAGATAGTAATGAAATATATTTAAGAGAAATTTTATATATAATTATACATAAAAATAAAACTCAAATCTCTAAAATTTCCAATAACTATTTATATTATAGAAACTTTGTATTAATCTTACCTTCTCGAATTTGTTTTTATAATTTTAACATTTCAAAATAATTGCATAAAAATTGATAACAAAAGTTGATTTATTTATTATTTAATAATTAATTAACTTCTTAAAATATTTGCACAAATTTTAATATTTGTTTCACTAAATTCAAAATATTTATTCTATAAGTCAACTTAAATTAGTAGTTGCTACACTAATATTAAATAATTTTTAATTGAATTAATAATACTTTGTGAAGCTATCTATGACCTAGCAACAACAATAATAACAATTAGCTTTTCTCTCATTATGCGGAGTCAGCTACGCAAACACTAACTGCAGGAACCTCGCCGGACCACCACAGAACCTCGCCGGACCACCACCTTAAGGCCCGACGTTCAGCTCCTACGTCCTACTGAAGACCCGACGTCTTGCCAAAGACCCGACGTCTTGTTCAAGGCCCGACACTCAGTCCCTACGTTCTGCCGAAGACCCAACGTCCTGACAAAGACCCGACGTCATACTCAGGGCCTGACATTCAGTCCCTACGTCCTGCCGAAGACTCGACGTCTTACTTAAGTAATTGATTGTAATCTGATCATCCCTGGAGGTGATTCAGTCCTTTGTAACAAACTCAAAGTCTAGTGGAACCATTTTCAACTGGGCTAGGCCTCGTGGTTTTTCCCTTTTAAGGGTTTTCCACGTAAAAAATCTTGTGTTCTCTGTGTGTGCTAGTTATACGTATAACGCTAAGACGTAGGATAAAATCTCTATCTCCGCGTAATTTCTAGCCCGCAACAAGAACTATTTTAAAAGTCAATAAATAATTTCTATTTTTTCTCTTTTTTTATAAATATTTGCAAAAATTTTTTAAAAAATATATAAATAATAATTCAACGTAAATTACGTTCTGCCTGCGTCGTGCAGCTACGTTCTGCCGTTTCCACGTCTTTTTCATGCAGCTCCAGCTATATTTTTCCTCCAACGAAAAAATCCTTACGACGTGGAAACTAAATTATAATGGAGACTTAGTCCCACACATTTCTGCACCCGTCTGTGGGGACGAATGGGTGCAAGTGGGTGCCCGAAATATCCACGCCAAAGATTTGTTAGCCTCGTTGCAAGTAGGACCTCTATCGAGTGACCCTAAAAAGCGGTGACCACATCCCGATTCACGATTCGCAGAGACGAGAAAAGGCTCGGTGGACGCAGCTTTGATGGGAATTTTGCAAATATGTACCTATACAACTTTATTTTGCAATAACATTTACCAGAAAAGGCTTGAACTGACATCTTTACCAAGAGAATTTATTGTGCGTGGATAATGCTGTGCGCTTTCTAGTTGTGCGTTACTAAAATTATCAGGTAAGTAGGTAACAATAAATGGATTATTATTTTATATAAATATTATTAGATTATTATGTAACAATATATAATATATATTTGAATTATGAAGCACCCAAAAAATAAAGCGTCAATTCTTCATGCTTTCAGCTTTGAGTGAAATTTTTTTCTTTTCCAGGTGGTATTCTGTAAAATAGTTTCGGAGGAGAATAAGTGCAAAAAAGGTTTCCTCATCTCCCCCTTTAAAAGCCCTGTAAGGCTTTCTCCCTCCTCGTTTCGTCTTTCTCTCTCCTCGTTTTCTTATCCTGAACCAGAAACCTGAAACCCCTTGCTCCTATTTCGTTCTCCTCATGATTTGGAAGAAACAAGTCGGGATTATCTGAAGCGTTTCGCCCCTACATCGCGGATCGGATCGCCTCCTGCTGCAGTCATGTCGTCGTCATCTGCGATGGCGACATCGGGGCGTAAGATCTGCTTCAACATTCAGTGCAAGAAGGTGATAACGGAGCAAACTCGACGGAAAGGATGGAAGCTGCGGTCCGGCGATCATTCCGAACTCTGTGAGCGTTGCTAGTACGCAAGCCCACCTCTTTCTCTCTTCTTCAACGTCCTTCCCACCTTTTCTTTGTGGTCTTATATAGAAATATTGTAGTATTGGCGGAGAAGTTGTCGTGGAATGTTTAATTAGGCGACAAATTTATGCATTAATTTTATTTTTAGGGCGAGAGGTATCCATTTGGGGGTTGAACATAAGGTGGTTTTGTAGCTGGATTTTTTGCCTTCTGAAGTGTTTCTCGTATCCGTTGTTGTTCAAATGGGTAACTTTGAACCCATTTTGATTGAACGTTATTTCTTCCTCATCGGTTGCTGAAGTAATAGTGCATTTTCGAGTTTGGATTGTTTCAGCGAAATTGTGAATTTGAAATTGGTTATAGTTTTTTTAACATTACATTTATAAAGTGAGCATTAGGCTATTAACATTACTTTTTTTGGATATTTATTTAAGTTATTTTGTTGTTGTGCTGTTGAACAGCTCTAGTTTTGACCATGGGAACTTCTGTGAGACATTCCACTCGAATGCTGCGGGGTGGAGGAAATGCGAGTCATGTGGCAAGGTAAGGTGAATTTTGTTGGAGGGGGCTTCAAACTTATCTGTTGGATTTCATTGTTAAATAGAATTGCTACCCATATTTACGATAAGAAAAATGTTTGCTTGGGTTGGTTATTCTTACTGCTGCATCGCCCTTCATATTTATTTTGGTCTGTCTGCAGAGGATTCATTGTGGCTGCATAGTTTCAATTCCTGTCTATATGCTTCTAGATGTGGGAGGAGTTGAGTGCATGGCCTGCGTAAGGAATTCTTATTCGGCAGTAAGCAGCTTTTTTTTCATGGTAGCTCTGTGCCGTTTTTGGTTGGAGGTTGCACATTTGATTATTGATTTTTAGTTTTTTTTTTAATACTCCTGTTTTTGGGCTATTTGAACCCTTGCTATACTTTTGAAAGATAAGACATGGGAAAATACGCATTTGCTTCATCTTCCTCTGTTGAAATATTTAAGTAGAAATAGCTCTGTAACTCTTCATTGTTATCATGGTCTTTTTTCCAACTGGGAGTTTTTCTTGCACTAGCTAGCTGTCTCTCTTTTCATTTTTTCTCCCAAATTCTATTTTGGATGCACACTAGTTTTGCTGAGATTTGATAAAATTTTTCTTTATTTTTTTAAAGGATATAAAATAATATGGGAGAGAAGTTGATGCCAAGTTTCATGTAATATAGATTTTACTTTTCAAATATTTATATCACTTCATGTATAAATACATGACTTAGATTATACAGGAAAAAGGAATAACAGGGTATCTATTATCAATTGTTTTAGCAGGTATCAGAATTTAATCATTTAATGTCATATGATCACTTCACTTGGGCATCAAGTATGTATTGTTGCATTTTTGCTCTCTGTCATATTTTGTGGTATATAACCCGATATCTGCAACTGGTTGTGCTCTTCACCACTCGCCATTACCTGCTATTTTGTGGCAGTATTTTTTATTTGTCTGCAATCTTTTTCTATTTACAGTTCTATTTGCCTGCCAGTAGGTAAGTCAACAATGTCACAACCACCGCCTTATGTTTGCCCTACCCTTTCTTGTTTAGTAATGGAATCTGTAGCTTTGTCATGTATGACATTTTATTAGCTTTATTCTGAGTTGCAATATCATGTTTAAGTGAATTAGTTAATCTGCACGAAATGTATTTTGGGCAAAGTTGATCATGGAATATTGGCCTTGAACCATGTTTCTTAATATATAGGAAATTTGTTGGGATGCCTTTAGTACTTTTATGTTCTTAGTTTTGTTTCATGTTTTATTTTATTTTTTTTGCGTCAAGAATTCTCATGTCTATCTTTATGTTTGTCTCCACCACCTTCCTTACTGATGAGGGTATTTCCGTTGCATTGCTAGGTAGTTGCTCATAGTGGTTGTTTTCTTACCCATCTGATAATGTTGAATTAAGTAAAGAATGCAATATTTTCAGGTATCAAATCAGATTAGGTCACCTCCAATGGCTCTTTCTACTAAACTGCCTGAGAGATCAAAAGAATTCCCTGTTAAAAGCTGGAACCAAGTGTCTGGTTCATTGCCAGGACAATGGCGACATCCGACGAACATATGGAATTCATCAAGTATCCAATCTGACTTGCACCAACGACTATCATATGAGTTTGATAGACCTAATGCTGAGAGATTGATGGCCGGAGCACGTTCTTCTTTTTCTTCACAGGAAAAGAAATCTGAAGACATTCATGAAAGAATTGCATCTAGTGGTCCAAATCATGTTGCTCAAGATATGAATGGTGAGAAAACATTCATTAACTGTCTAATTCTTTGCTTTTTTCAAATGAGAAGTACCGATTGATTGTATCGTTCTCAACAAATTTTAGGGGAAAACAATTTGATTACTATGAGAAAAGTGATGGCTTCAGATCCTAGCTATTCTTGCTTCTCAGGTGTTAAATTTGAGACGCATCAAATTTCACATGGAAATCCATCAGTGAATTCAAAGGGGGACTCAAGGTCGTTATTGATGGGATTGCCTGCTCCTTTCTCGCCTATTATTGGAACAAATGATACAACCCAGGTTTCAACAACACAACCACAAGGACAAGTTGCTTCTTCCACTTTGTCCAAACAATGTTATCCCAATTCTCTCAGCAGTATTGACTCCACTAGTGAATCACCAGCTCATATGCGCAATGGAAAAGGTCGATTCGATCCTAGAGCACGGTCTCATTTACTTCCTCGATATTGGCCTAGGATAACAGATCAAGAACTCCAACAAATATCTGGAGAGTATCCATTACATTTTTTTGCCATTGCAATCATTCAACTTTGATTTAAACATTGCATGTAATGTTTTCATAGGTGAACTAGTTATTATTCTTTACAATAGACATTCTTCTTTTTTATTCAATTCAATATTTACTTAACATTTTTTGAAGTTCAAACTCTGCCATAACTCCTCTGTTTGAAAAAATGCTGAGTGCTAGTGATGCCGGCCGTATTGGACGTCTTGTGCTGCCAAAAAAATGTGCTGAGGTTAGTGTTACTTGTTTCTTGATTAGTCTTAATGGATTTTTGTGAGTATTGCACTTGAAGACTAATGAATTTGTTTACTAGAGCTTTGTAGCTTTGAATGTCATGCGTTTGTAATGAAAATCTATAAGATCTAGAGTGTTCTTGCACATTCTATAGTCTTGTTATACTATCTAGAAATGACATTTTTTGCTCCTCTGCTCGGTGAGGAGGGAAGCATGAGAGGGATAGAAGGGGCCATTTAGGTTTGAGAAGAAATGAAAAAAATTACTCTAGAATCGATTTATTTCATAACTAATTGTGAGTAATGCTTATGTCGATTTAGGCGAGAAGAAAAGATCATGATATACAATAAATACAAGATTTATATTCATTCTACTATTAGTCCCTATGTCCATTGTAGCGAGGGAGCAACATTAATTATTTATCGAGGATTACATACAAATTGCACAATACTTTTGAAGAGAAGATGGAAAGCCTTTTATGGTCGAGCAAATGTTTTGCTTAAAGATCTCCATGAGTGGATGCTAACATGATTTTGCGGCTGTGATCTCATAATCTTTGCGAAGTATAGTGGAATGGTCATTGCTGAGAAGGTGCAGTTTTTTGTATTTCTTTTGTACTTTGACAATTTTAGGTCATTTCTCTTATCATACAAATATCATTATATTGCTATAATATTGTGCTTAAAATATAAAATGCCTAACATACCTACCCAAAATATCGAGGAGCAATGACTTGGATAGCAAATAACCAAGGAGGGACACAGTGACTGAGAACAATAAATTGATTATAATGAGATTGAAAAGAAAAGAAAAATTTTGAGGAAGTGAAAAGGTCGAAAACTTTTACTGGAAATGTGTTGCCACTTTGGTCGAAATTTTTAAAAATAATGGAGAAGGCAATAAAAGCTGCATTGTCTCTTGTAGTGATGATAAATGGAGAGATTCGGTGATGCGAAGGGTCTTTGTGAAGGAGAAAGACAGGGATTTTAGAAAGAGAGAGAGTAGTTGTTTGGGATTAATTGGGGGAAGGAGAGGGCTTGCGGCTAGTTTCTCAAGAGAATAGGAGGAAGATGAGGGAGAGGTTTGGCTGTTACGAAAGAAGGAATGAGTGTGTGCATGGTTCCTTTGTTGCTGGTCTAATTAATTAGCAAGAAGAGTCAGCAATAGGAGTGGGTTTCCCTTGCGAAGATCATGGGGTGATAATGCTAAGGTGAGTATTGCACATTTTAAGAAGAGGGTCAGATGCATGCGGGCTTTTACATCGGCGGGTCATGGTTCCATGTTTTGTTTTACTTCTGTTAGTTGCATTATTAGCTCGAAGTGCCTTGATTTGTGGTTTGCACAACCAGATCAAAAATTGGTAGAGGATATGTTGCATCTTGAGGATAACAAGAGAGCAAGTGAACTTGGTGCATATTTGGCTACCTTTCCAAAGGGAAGTGTTCAGAGGCATGCCTCCTTTTAAGGACACCTCTAAACTCATATTTATTTTATTTTGTATTTGTGTTTTCTCAACTGGAATAATGCCAAGTCTATATTTTCAAATATAAAATATGTGTTTTTCTTATTCCTATTTTATTGCAACACTTTATTAATATAAAATTTCATTTTTATGTAGGAGAATCATAAATTATTTCCAAGACATGTATAATTCATCGGATTTTTGCGTAAAGCTTCTTAAATTTAACATGGAAATGGTTACATACAGGCATACTTTCCGCTGATTTCTCAGCCAGAAGGCCTTCCTCTAAAAATGCAAGATGCAAGTGGCAAGGAATGGGTATTTCAATTTCGTTTCTGGCCTAATAACAACAGCAGGATGTATGTCCTAGAAGGGGTTACGCCTTGCATTCAATCCATGCAATTGCAAGCCGGTGACACAGGTGCATTACTTGTTTTAATTTTCTGGGAGTTTTGTGATCTGGAAATTTGTGGTCTCCCAAATTCATATTTTAGGTTGTGGATGAATTTCCTGAATCACATCAAAAACCTTAGAAAAGAAAGCCAAAACGGTATTTTATAGGGTATTTCAATAAAGTTACATTTTCATGTTTTAGCGTGAATTCTGGAACAAGTGAATTTGAAGCTATTGAAGTTGTTTTTGATACAAATTTTTAACAGTTCATTATAAATAAAAAAAACATTTAGACACTTTTAAGGCTTAAGCATTTTTCTTTAGAAAAACTACAACCAACTATCAATAAACTGAAACATTTAATACAATGTGTTTGAATAGTCTTTATTTCTGCATAAGATTGTGATAGGAAGTAGTGAAGTACTTGAGTTCGCAAGTAACCCTAAGGTTAATATTTGAGTTCGCAAGCAAACCTAGCAAGAATTGACAAAAACAGCAAGTAATAGGGCTGATTTCAAGGAGAAATCAACAAGAACAACGCATGAAATTTAATAGATTGGAGAAGAAACACAAGGGAAATACTTTGATTCAATCAACGAACAAAAAAAAAAAAAAAGTAAAGTATAAAAATTTCTTCAATTCGAGAGGAAGAAATACTCTCCAAATCTCTAGCAAAGCCTAGAGCCCAAACAAAACAAACCCTAGATATCAAAATTAAGCAAATCTCAAGATACCCCAAACCCAAGCCTCCAAAAGACTAATTAAAGTCAAAGGAAGCTTACAAAATCCCTAAACAGCCCCTAATTCAAAATTTCCCTCCTAAACACTATTTAATTAAGCAAGTGGGCCCCACTAGGTCTTCCCCCCCCCCCCCCCCCCCCAGGTTCCGCCTAAAGCCTTGGGCCGCCGGCTATAAACCTGAACCGGTCCATGTTAGACCGATTTAGTCGGCCCCTCCTAGGCCGTCCATGTAACATTACTCCCATCCCAAAAACTCACCTTGTCCTCAAGGTGAAAAGAAGGAAACTGGAGTCTCACTCTGTCGTATTGTTCTGAAGTGGCCTCGAACTCGGGAATATCATTCCGTTTGATAAGCACTTCCTTGTTCCCCTTTTTATCCACTCTGACCCCTCCTAACTCCAGTGGTTCTAAGATCACTTCCAGCTCCTCTGTCAGTGTATCTGACAACTCTGCACTAACTGCATGCTCCCTTAGAGCTCTTCTTAGCTGTGACACATGAAAAATTGGGTGTATGGTGGTCGTTAGGGGTAATTTCAATCGATATGCCACTGCTCTGATCTTGTCCACCACCACGTAGGGACAAGGTAGCTCAGAGCCAATTTCTCGTTCTCCTGTTAGCAACTGATTTCTGTCTGTAGGGCCTTAGTTTCAAGAACACTTTCTCCCACACTTCATACTGTATCTCTCTTTTGTGTATCTGCCCACTTCTTCATGATTTGTTATACCCTCCACATATGTTTCTTTAACTCTTTCAATATCTGGTCGCTCTACTATAAGTACTGTTCAGTTAAAGAAACTGTTGTGTTTCCTCTCTCAAAATGCACTAAGTGTGGGGGGTCTCTTCCATAGAGCACCTTAAAAGGAGTCATTTGGGATGCATAGTGGTATGAAGTATTGTACTAATACTCAGCCTATGGTAACCATTTTGCCCACATTTGTGATGTTTCAGAAGCAAAACACCTCAAATATGTTTCCAAACTCCGATTCACCATCTATGTTTTCCCGTTTGTCTGTGGATGGTAGGCGATGCTTCTATTGAGAACAGTTTGCAACCTGAAAAGCTCCCTCCAAAACTAGCTAATGAACACTTTGTCTCGATCAGACACAATCGATTCAGGAATCCCATGTAATCTAACCACTTCCCGGATAAATGTTGCTGCCACTGATACTGCGGTGTAGAGATGTCATAGGAGGATAAAGTGTGCATACTTACTAAGTCTGTCCACCACGACCAAAATGACTGTGAGCTCCTCTGAGCGTGGTAGGCCGTCGATGAAGTCCATGGACACTTCCTCACATACTATTTGGAAGTGCTAAGGGTTGTAGTAATCCTATTGGAGCCACTGCCATATATTTATTTCTCTGGCACACCACACACTTTGCCACCATCTCCTCAACATCTTTATACATCCCCTTCCAGTAAAGCTCTGATGCCAGCCTCTTATATGTCCTATGTACTCTTGAATGACCCCCAACTGCACTGTCGTGGAACTCCTGTAATAAGTGAGGAATGTGTACGGAAGTTCATGGCATCACAAACCTCCCTTGATGCAACAACGTCTCCCCCTCAAGATAGTACCCCAAATGGCTACTAATATCTTTCACCAAATCCTCCCTGATCTTCCTCAACTCTTCGTTCTGCATGCTTTCTTCCTTGATGGCTCCCTAGTCAACCATCAATGGTATTGAAACTGTCAAATCCTGAAGTTCTCTAACACATCTGGATAAGCCGTCGGCCGCCTTATTTTCCACCCCCGGCTTGTACTGGATCTCAAAATCATAGCTCAGAAGTTTTGACAACCATTTATGATGTTCCTCGATTACCATCATTTGCTCCAACAGGTACTTCAAGCTCCTATGATATATACGTATGATAAAATGCCTTCCCAAAAGGTAAGGGCGCCATTTTTGAATGGTCAATACCAATGTTTAAAATTGCGTATTCGGGTATTGAGGCGTTTTTCATTCGTGAGGCGAGGCGTAAGCCTCAAGGCGTTTTGAGGCGTTAGCCTCAAAATCAAAAGATTGCGTAAACATAAAATAATAAATTTTTTATATACTAATGAGTGAATAATATAAAACATAAAAAAACATAAAATATGAAGTGAAATCAAAATATCCCAATAATAAGACAACATGAAATATTGTTCAACTCAAACTTCTATCTTTTCCAAATCCCAGTATTCTTTTCATTAACATATAATTCCAATTTCCAAAAATAAATAGCAATGACATATCACATAAGAACTCATAAGTCACCAGCACTGTCATCACTAAGGGGTTCTTCATTTGAATTATCATTATGATGAACTGCTCTCTCCCCTTCCTCATCTCCTATAGAGTCCAATGTCAGGCATTTACTTCAAGATTTATGTACGTTTTAATATATATAGCATGAGGCGTAAGCCTTATGCCAGTGAGGCGAGGCGGTCCTCAAGACGGGCCTCAATCAAGTTGAGGCGCAAGCCTCATAAAAAAACCCGAGGTGTAAGCATCGAGGCATTTTTTACTGGAATTGCGCAAAGGCGGGCCTCAACGCGAGCCTCGTATTGCGCAATTTTAAACCATGGTCAATACAGTAGCCATCAACTCTCTCTCGTACACCGACTTCAATCGAGCCCAGGTTGACATCACTTGACTGAAGTATGCTATGGGCCTGTGATTCTGCATCAACACTGCCCCTAATTCATATCCTGACGCATCGGTCTCCACCATAAAGATCTAGTTGAAATTCGAAAGAGCTAACATTGGGACTGTTGTCATAGCTTTCTTCAACCTCTCAAAAGCCTGGGTTGCTGCCTCTCCCCACAAAAAATTATCCTTCTTCAGTTACTTATTCAACGGCTAAGCGATGGTACTGTACCCCCTCACAAACCTCCTGTAGTAGCCAGTTAATCCTAGGAAACCCCTCAACTCCCTTATATTCCTAGGCATTGGTCATTTCTGCATTGACTCAATTTTTGTCTGATCGGTCACCACTCCCTCTTGAGACACTACATGTCCCAAATACTCCACGCTAAACTGGGCGAAGCTGCACTTCTTTAGGTTGGTCCTCAACTGGTGTGCCTGTAAAATTTTAAGAACCTCCTTGAAGTTCTCCAGATGCTCCTTCTCCATTTTGCTGTGCACTAAAATGTCATCAAAAAATGCCAGAACAAACTTTCTAAGGTACTACCGGAACACCCTATTCATCAAAGATTGTAAAGTAGTAGGGGTGTTAGTGAGTCCAAATGATTTCACCAAGAACTTGTAGTGCCCCTCGTGCGTCCTGAAGGTTGTCTTCTGAATATCCTCCATTCTGATTTGATGGTAGCCCGACTTCAAGTCCATCTTAGAAAACACTACTGCTCCATGCAACTCATTTAATAACTCATCGATCACTAGAATGAGGAATTTATCTGGAATCGTCTCTCTGTTCAATGCCCTGTAATCCGCACAAAACCTCTAGACTCCCACTTCTTCTTGACCAGTAAGACTAGACTAGAGAAAGGACTCACACTTAATCTGACGATCCCTGCTTCCAACATCTCCCTAATCAGCTTCTCAATCTCGTCTTTCTGAATTTGGGGGTATCAGTAGGGTCGATCATTGATTGGTGACACCCCATCCTTCAGAAGGATTGCATGCTCCTATTCTCTTGATGGTGGTAACCCTTGAGGTGGTTGGAACACCTAATTGAAATGCTGTAGGAGTGGTTGTATTGCAAGAGGAATGTCTCATTCCTCCCCTATATTGACCCTCTCCAAGCGCTGCAATTTGACCAAATACCCGCCTCCCACCTCCTGTATAGTTCTAATCATGGATTTGAGAGATACTCCTACTTTGGACATCCCCGTATCACCCTGTATCACCATTCTCCTTCACTCAACCACCAATTCCATCCGTAGTGCTCCCTAATTTACCTTAGTCTCTTCTAAGGTTTGCTACCATTTCATCCCCAGGATGACGTCCGTACTCTCCAACTCCAAGGGAAGAAAATCCTCCCTCACATGTATCCCTTGAATGGTTAGCACTATTCCCTTGCAAACTCCTCTACCCATTTCCACCATTCTCGTTCCCATCATCACCCTATAGCCTTCTGTATCTACTAATTTCACCCCCGTTGGTCAACAATCTGGGTGGAGATGAAATTGCGGGTTGCCCCACTATCTATCAACACTACCACCTCTCTATCCGCTATCTCTCCCTTCACCTTCATAGTGTGATTCGGGGCAAATCTCACTACTGAGTTTAGGGAGACTTATGCCACATTCAAAAGCAACTTCTCCTCTTCCTCCACTCTAACCTACTTCCACCTCCCTCTTCAGCTTCCTCGTCATCACAGACGGTGAGAACCTGAAGAGTTCAGTCATTACACCTATTCCCCGGCATGTGCTTCTCATCACTTCTAAAACACAACCCTTTCGCCATTTTCTCTTGTATTTCCTTCTCTGTTAGCCTTTTGAAACTTCCCCCATTTCTTCGTCCTTCAGTTCTCTCCTTGGGCACTTCCTTCAAACTCCCGGGCGCTAGCCCCTTGAGGGATAAGAAGGTGGAGGCCATCTTGTATGATTGCTCCCCCTCGCCCCTCTATCCAGCTGCTTCTGATCCTCTACCAACTTGGCTAGCTCCATGGCCTCCCCCAAATCTCTTGGCCTCATCACTCTAATAGCTGCTTGTATCTCCGATTTAAGACCCTTCATAAAGTTCTCCTTTAGCACTGTCTCAGAGAGCCAATCTAATATGCTGGCCAAGTACTCAAACATGTCCCAGTAATCTGCCATAGTCCCCTCCTATATTAAGGCAAAGAATTGCTCATAGAAGTCTCCTCCCTTATTGGTTCGGAAACGTTCTAGTAAGCACTCTTTAAACTCTCTCCAGCTCTGGATGGGTTGCCTCATGTCACGCCATTAGTACCATTCCAGTGCTTGGGAGTCCTTGAAAATGGAATAAACCAAGATCTTACCATGACTGCAATTTGAGAGAGACGCGACTTTCCCATCCAATCACAATCCAGCCGCCATCAGCTTTTCCTCCTCCGTCAACCCGTTGATGGCGAAATATCGTTCCATCTTGTAGATCCAGCCATGGCCATCCTCGCCCTTAAAGATGGGCATCTTCAGCTTCCTCACATTTTGGGTCACCCCCGTTGCTTTTGAATCCCCATAACCTCCCATTCCACGAAGATGAGGTGCTCTCCAGTTCTCACGATCTTCCCTCCGGCGATCATAACCATACCCTTCATCACCTTTCCCTCTCATTCTTTCAAAATCAGCGCTTCAATGGTAGAAATCTCCCATTCTTCCCACAAACTTAGCACCCCTCTTTTCGTAACCCATACTTAACTTCTCTCTAGAAAGTGGTTCTAGAGGTGGCATGCCGTCCTCTCCCTCAAGGATCTCCACTTCCGGATTTTCCCTCCCCCTAAACGGGTTCAGATTCCCTCCTCTCCCATGATCGTCGGTGGTCTCCCTTGTTTCCGATGTCTCCGGATTGGTCTTCACCTCTAGTAATTTCTTCAACATCTCTTCCATCAATGTGAACTTTCCTTCTAACTGTTAATTGCTGGAGGAAATTTAATTTTGAAAATAAGAGAATTTTCCCTCCAAATTTGATTTTAGTTGTCCAATTTCACCTTCTATCACTTTGATCTTCTTTCCGGTCATCTTTTTTCCCTAGATTTGTGATAGGAAATACTTGAGTTTGCAAGTATTCCTAATCAAAACCAGGGAATCTCAACAGCACAACTGCTGTCCACCGCAGGAAATAGCAAAAAACAGGAAGAAAACTGAGAAAAAAACAATAGAATCTCATAGGGAAAACGGAGCAAACGCTTTTTATTTCAATGGAAGATGAAAAGCACTTGCAAGATACAAATTTCCTTCAATTCGAGAGGAAGGAAAAACTCTCCAAGATCTCCGGCAACGCCAAGAGCCCAAAACACAAACCCTAGATCTCAAAATTGATTCAAATTCAAGATAACCCTAATTCTCCCCTCATCTCCCTAATTAAACATGAAAGGAGAATTACAAAAGACCTAATTACCCCTTCTAATTCAAATTCTCCCTCCCAAAATTTGAATTAACTCCAAGTGGGCCCCCCAGCACTTCCGCCCCCTCCCTCTGCTCGTCTGGCTTCCGCCGGGTGTAGACCAGGACCGGTCCAGGTTGGACCGGTCCAGCCGGCTCAGGTGCCGGCCTAACAATTTGTGAGAGGATTTTCTTGCGGATGAAATTTCTTTGCTGAAATATCTGGATTTCAGCCGCCGATGGTCCCAAGGCAATGCTTTGATACCAATTTTATAGGAATTACTTGAGTTCGCAGATAACCCTCTGGGTTATACTTGAGTTTGCAAGCAAACCTAGCAAGAATTGACAAAAACAACGAGAAATATGGCTGATTTCAAGGAGAAAACAACAAAAACAATGCAGAAAATTTAGTAGATTGGAGAAGAAACACAAGGGAAATACTTTGATTCAATCAACGAACAAGACAAACAAAGAAAGATACAAATTTCTTCAATTCGAGAGGAAGAAATACTCTCCAAATCTCTAGCAAAGCCTAGAGCCCAAACAAAACAAATCCTAGATCTCAAAATTCAGCAAATCTCAAGATACCCCAAACCCTAGCCTTCAAAAAACTAATTAAAGCCAAAGAAAGCTTACAAAATTCCTAAACAGCCCATAATTCAAATTTTCCCTCATAAACACTATTTAATTAAGCAAGTGGGCCCCACTAGGTCTTGCGTCCCTTATAGGTTCCACCCAAAGCCTTGGGCCGCCGGCTGTAAACCGGAACCGGTCCTTGTTGGACCGGTTCAACCGGCCCCTCCTGTTGGGGGGCGTGTAACAGATTGATTCTTAGTTTGGCTATAATTCATCATAGTTTTTTTCAAGGAGTGCATGTACATGAACAGCTTTATGGTATGCAAAGATACAATTCCACAATGTAAATTATTTCAATGTTTTTTACTCAATAGCTCGGAAGCATTTTTTTGTAAAGTTCAGCACACTTTTAGAAAATACAATAGTTTGTCTTCAGAATAAATATATTATGAATTCACTAGACCAAATCAAGGCATGTTGAACTCTGTTAGAATTTGAGCTTGGTTGTAATCGGCTCAATAGAAATTGAGCCAAGCAAAAAGTGGTTGTAGCTTGTTGAAGCTCCATAATTTTCGCCTCTATTTTGTTTGTCTGTTAAAGTCTGGTTCATATCCAATTATCCATTTGGAGTTTTGCCGTAACTTTTGTACCTTTTGGTGTCTTGGATTTCTTAACTTGCTCCTAATCCATTAACCTTATAATTTTTTTTGAGTTTCGTTCTTTCATTGTTGTCAAATGATACAACATTTAAATGGTTATGTCCAAGGCCTTTTGATCGGGTGATTTCAGCGCCATTAAATTATATTCATGGCCAGAGCCTATAAGTTCCTGTTGACCCTAATGCTATACCCAAAGGAAAAGAAGAGAGGAGAAAGCAAGCTAAAAATCCCGTGTACATATCTCTGCTCCATTGGATCCAGAAATCTCGCTCAAAACCCGCTGAAATGTCAGCTATTCGGCGCTGGCAGAGCTGATTCGCGTCTCCTCGCGCGAGTTTTGCTTAAATCTCGCGACAACTCCTCGATCGTCATCTTGTTCGCGTCTTTAAATACCGAGCAAACGAGGCCTTCGCTCATTGCTTCTTCCCACGGCTCTCCACACTTGGCTTCCACGACCCCTTTCCGATCTCCCTCCTCCCTCCCTCCCTCCTCTTTCGAAGCCTCTCTGATCTCCAAAGCCCGAAGCCGCTCCCTCTTCGACCTCCTCAGGCCGCCGACCTCCACCAAAGCCGTGCCCTCTTCTTCCTAAGCCGAGAGAGAGAGAGAGAGAAGCTCCCACCTTGCTCCTCCAAAGCCGAACCCGCCGATCTCCTCTCTGCCTGGTTCCTTCGGCCGCCGCTCAGCTTCCGAACCCAGCTCTTGCCCGATCCCTTTTGTCTCCCTTAGTTTAGGTATATTATTATTATTATTATTATTAGTTATAATAATAACAAATTATTATTATTATAACAGTTATAATAAAAATAACAGTTTATTATAATTGGTTATAATAATAGTAAGTTATTATTATTAATTATGATAATAATAATAGTTTATTATTATTTTCTGTTATAAAAAAACAGTAAATTATTATTATTAGTTAAATTAATAGTAATTTATTATTATCAATTACGATGATGATAAATTATTATTATTGATTATAATAATAATTTCATGTATATCTTTTCTCATCATTATCGCCGGTCGCCAAGGTATAACTCTTCTAAACCTTAAAAAAAAAACTTTGAAAACTCATTCCCGGTGCTTGCAACGCGGCGTACGACCAACTCATGCACGCTTTTCTCTAGCGTGGTGAGAAGGGAATTCGTTGAGATGCTTGCGACTGGACGGGTAATCAAAACCCCGTTTTCGGCGTTAGTATCGGACCGGAAAACCAACTCATGCACGCTTTTCTCTAGCTTGGTGGGAAGGGAATTCGGTGCGACGCCTACGGCGAGGTGGGGTCAAATATAAAATTGCTTATTTTAAACTGGTGCCAGCAACCCATGCACGGCTTTCTCTGGCATGGTGGGGAACAAAATTATTACGGCCGTGGTGTCCTCTTTTGAGGGCACCTACCGTGCACGCTTTTCTCTAGCATAGCGGGAGGCCCAGTTTTCTGTAGTTTTCCCCTAAACAGGGAAGATGTTGAAAGGCTGCCGAAATTTCGGGTAAACATAAAATCGTACTTGGGACAATTTTGAGCTTTACTTGGACATTGATTGGAGCATCAAATAGACTTAATTCAAACTAAAACAATCAATAAAAACTCCAACTTGAATGCAAACGAAACAAGAGAATGACTCGAATTCAAGTGAACTACATGGGACTTATGAACTCGAACCGGATTGAACAGAAGTGAACAATTTGATTGAACTCAAGAGACTACAAAGGATTAGACTTGAACAATTTGAGCAAGGACATAGAACTTTTACTCGAACAAGAGCAGAGGACTTATGAACATGGATAGAACTTGATTGAACAAAAATGGGACTTGTACTTGGACTCATTTGAACTCAAAAGATATTAATAAAATGCTTAATTCAAACTCAAATGAAATTGAAAAGAACAAAAACTTGGACTTGAACTCAAGCAAGAATTGAATAAAGACTCAATTTTGAACTTACAAGAAGGACTCAGGGGACTTGAACAAACTGCAAAGGACATGGACTTGATTCATATCAAATGATAATGGACTTTGATTCAAACTTGAGCCAAACTTGCATATGACTTGAACGAAATGTTGGACACATAAAGCTTGGACTTTAACGAACTACACAAAATCAAGCCTAAACTAAGGTGCAACGAGCTAAGCCTAGCTCAAATAAAAAGGCACTTATCATACGCAAACGATAATATCTCCTATATGCATATGTAAAGAAAGAGAGTGGTAGTGCAAAGGAGAAATGTTTGAAGAATGCATACTAAGTTCAAGCCAAAATTTGACTCTCCTACAACCAACACAATCTGACATATAAACTCTCAATGATATCAAAAGGTCATATACAAGAAACATAGTATCCTACAAATAATCAAAGGACTGCACTTGCTTATAGATGCATACAACAGTCTGCTATGAATATGGAGCTAGTTTGCAAATGAGTACAGTAGTTCTCTATAAATATCGGATGACTACAACAAATGTAGATGCCTACGAATTATGAAAGAAGACTTGTCGTATATATGGCGTGCTATCTACAGATAAATACAAAAGATCTATAATGATTATTCTGTAATATAGACACATTAACATATCTGCAAATCAAAGTGGATGATAACACATTATGTGCTAATGATCATAAGTTGATACCAAAGATCCATTCTACATTCAATATGTCAGAATTCAGTAATGCAGTGAAAATGACAAGTTATTGATTCAAGATACTGGTCACTGATTTCGAAGTGTAAGACATTGGTAAGGATATAATCATCCAAGGTAAAAGTGATTAGTTATTCAAGCCAATGACAGAAAACAAGGAAGACGGCATAATTGATAAATCACTTATTGATTTCCATACGAGTTCTGGAAAGAGAAAGCCTGATCAAATCAAAACTGAGTGAATCTCAATTCAACTAAATTTTGAACATTGAGTTGGATAAGATTATAGAGGCTTGCATTTTTTTGATGAACAGTAGTCGTGCATCCAACATATTGTCTGCAAGCAAATATGAAATAATTATAGCAAATGCAAGTACATACGATCCAAGCAGCAAACAATTCTATTCAAAAGCTGCTACTTCGCGCCACCGGATCTGCAACATTCGTACAAGCAGACAGAAGGCAGCTATTCCAAGAATACCCCCGCATGTGCACAATAGTTTGTATACACATAGGCATACTAAAAAGGGTAAATGTAATCAAATACCCGCATGGGCCCCGGCGAGCATGTTGTAGAAATACATGCGACGTCTAGGGATGCTGTGCGAGTTATTAAACTTGAACCCGATCCTTCTAAGTAGATGAAAGGAGTTAACAGGGTTCAATTATAAAATGCCCCCAAACACCTGCATGGGCCCCGACGAGCATGATGTAGAAATACATGTGACGTCTAGGGATGTTGTGCGGGTTATTAAACTTGAACCCGATCCTTCTAAGTAGATGAAAGGAGTTGACATGGTTCAATTATAAAATGCCCCCAAACACCCGCATGGGCCCCGGCGAACGTGTTATTGGTACACACGTGGCGTCTAGGGATGCTGCGCGGGTCAATAAGTGAATTCTTATTCGAACCCGATCCTTCTATACGGATCAATAGGAGTCGACAAGGTTCGAACCCTTCAAACAAATACACGGTTGTGGAGACCAGTGCATTTGTTTCAATGCATTCATATTAGGCCTTCAAGGCCTACAATCAAAAGAATTCACTAATAAAGACTCAAAGCTTATGTGTATGTATACATATTACACACGCATGTGGAATCATTGAAGGGTAGGTAGGAAAGTAAGAATAAAAATTCTTGTGAACTATTCAATCTTGAAGTGTTGTACATGGAGAACGATAACTTTTGTAACTATGATGACATCAGAGATGAGCATGGTGCAAGTTCTGTGATGGTACAAGCATGTTGGTGTCTTAGGCAATCTCGATAGTATCATAAGTAAGCCCATTCACTTCATATAATCAAATAACCTCAGTAATTGCCAAAAACATCCTATGCACAAAATTATAATTAAGTTTTTATTTTTTTAGATCCAAGTATCTTATATTGCAAATAGGGCTTCTAATTTACCTAGGCTCAAAATGTATAGGATTGTAAGTGAAAATTATTATTTACTCTTTGTTGCAAATATAATGGAAGTATTTCTTTTTGTTGTCATGGATGTAGGTGAAACAATCTCATTGAACCTCGTAATTTATTATCTTTTTTGTTGAATGTTTTGCAATATTTTTTTTTCATGCTTGCTTTTACTCTTCAATTTCTGTCAACAACAACAACAACAACATCAAGCCTTTATCCCACTACGTGGGGAATTTCTGTCAATAGCTAATAAATTTGATTGTCATAAGATTATATCAACTATAATATATGGTAGGCTGAGGATCGTTATTAGGATGATTGATCTTGGAATAAAGCCAGGGCTTTATTTTGGGGCCCCTTTCGGAATTGTTTTCACTCCTGTTTTAAGTCATGGGTTTCTTCTTCCCTTTTGTCTCTATCCTTACCTTTTTCCTCTTACAGAATTCATTCATCTCATCTTCTTATTCTATTATTTCTCTTAACTTCCTATGTTCGTCCTGCATACTTGATTATCCCCTTCTCAATAATCAAGATATTATAAGCATAGTATTTTCTTGGCCATTCTTTTCCTAGTCTTTTCTACTTTCCATGCATTTGATTGAATTCATCATATGTGGAAGGTTTTGACAATAGATGGGATTTTTCAAAATATGGATGCAATTTGAATTATGCTGAATTGCTAGGCCTGGTTTCAAGTTCGCTATTTCTCAGGTGCTTTTGTATAAGGGCCGTACATGAATTGTTCTTACTGCGAGGGATATATAATTAGATTATTAATGAATGTTTGGGCAGGTATCCTGCAAATGTCATGGTCCCATTGTCCAAGCCTAACCGTCTTAATGTTAGCCCAACTTTTCAATCAAGTTTTTCCCTACCTTGTGAAGCTGCGGGTGCCTTTTTCTTTATCATGTTAGGATCTATGTTGTGCGATCATTTCCAAAACAACATTACCTGAAGATTGTATTAATCATCCATAAATAAAGTTAGATGAGATGTATTTTTTAAAAGATAGTATATTTTCTCTTCAGTTATCTAGAAACTTATGATGGATGTGTTTCTGCAGTAACATTTAGTCGGATTGATCCAGAAGGAAAATTGGTCATGGGCTTCAGAAAGGCTGCAAACGCATCTAATAATGAGCAGGTTTGTGATAATCAAGCAGCAAGAAAATGTATAAATAAGTTTAAGACATCTATTCCCTCTATGTATAATGACTATAAATGATAGCACATCTTGTTTATAGAAGTTTTAGGCTTGTTTACTTAGTACACTATTGGATCCTACTTTATTAAGGTTTCAATGTAAGGAGGCACATACAAAACTATTCTTTTTTTTGAAGCCGAGTTCTACTGAACTATTTGGCCAGTTGAGTGGAACCTCAAAGTTAATAATTCTTTGTAGAATTAATTTAGTATTTCATTGAAGAAGTCTTCTATTTACAGAAAATTTTCTTTATATATAATTCTCTTTTGGCTTTTTTGAATGAATGATTCCATTATTTGCATCAATAGTTTGTTGAGGAATTCGGTCAAGGATACATGTTTTTTTTCATTATTTCTTTTATCTATTGTTGAGTGCATTTCAATGGATATTTATGCACAGCTGAAGTTTGTCTTCTCTATTTATGAGAAGGAAAATGCGTGTTGAATTGCTGAATTCATCATTTGCTTAGTGTAAAATTTGCATGTTTTTCCTTCTTTTGGCAGGACATTCAAGCAGCTAAAGATGGAAATGGTGGTTCAACACCTTCAGATGTTAAACCCAATACTGTGGATTACATTGCAATCCCCCCTCTTCTACCTCACAAAGGAAACAAAGAGTCGAGAAACCAAACAAATGCAGCAGACAAAGCAAGCTGGTCAAAGAATGACAAGTCTGAATTTATACTGAAGGATGTTTGCGCCCCCAAGTTTGACATTACTCTTTGTAGAAGGAAGGGGAGCTTTCTTAGTTCAAAGAGTAAGCGCTTGAGGATTGAAAGTGAGGAATCAATAGAGCTGAAATTAACATGGGAGGAGGCTCAAGTTCTACTCCGCCCTGCTCTTAATTATGCTTCTAATGTTGTTATTGTTGAAGGCCATGACTTTGAAGAATATAAGGTACAATCCCAAGTTTAAGCATTCAATATGTATGCTAGTTAAGTTAAAGGAAATTAACGTAAATTTATATATAATAGTGGCATATGAAGCATAATTGAATTGTGTGACTACTATATTGTCCCTCACATTTTTCAATGCATGGAATCTTTTATCCTTTCTTTTTCTAAATAATCTTATTCTTTCATGGTTTGCTGATTTGATTGTTGTTAATTGGAACGAAGGCTCCATATATCAATTTGAAGCATTCATTAATGGCATCTTAAAACTTAAATCTCATGAGAGGGTAAGAGAAAAAAGAAAATCATTGCTTTGTATGGAAAAATTAGGACGGCCCATTTGTGTTAACAAAATTATGGTGGTTTCATTGTATTTTATTGGACAGTACAATCCTCACCATTTCACAAAGGGAACAAGTAACTCTTTATGAGTGGGGGGGGGGGGGGGGGGGGGGGGGGGGGGGGGAGTGATCCAATGCTAATCTATTAGGGAAGAAGACATGATAGTGGAGATAGGTATAACAAACAAAAGGGGGGATAACTATGGACAACCTTGAGAAAAAAAATCTCAAAATTTTGTTTAATACTCAATGTCCCAACTTAGCGCTAGTGGTCCTTATTTATAATAAAAAAACTGTAAGGTTATAAGAAAATAAAGCAATGACACAATTGTAGAAAAATTATTCTAATACAAAAAGGATAGGTAATAACCCTAATAAAATAAAATTTAAAATTTTCCAATATACAAATTGATAAATAAAGAAATGGAATATTTAATAAATTTCGTTGTTATTGTTGAACATAAATTCATGTTAGACAGTCATCATCAATACTTCTTAGGTGTAAAGAACTCTTCTTTGGAGATGCACTGAACCTTGTCAAGGGTCACCCACATGTCATTTTGTGGTGGATGATAGGGCTGTCAATATTGGACTCGACCCGAAAATTTCGGGTTTGGGTTGACCCAAACCTGAAGCGGGTCGGGTTTGGGTCCAAAAAACCGGCCTGTTTGCAAAACCGGGTCGGGTTCGGGTTGACCCGGAAACCCAGAATTGACCCAGGAATGACTCGAAAAATCTGTTTGCCCCGGCTGCCCCGCTGCCCTACGTTGCTGCCCGGTTGCCCACAGCCCACGTGACCGCGACCGTGCGTCAGAACTCGGAAGACCATTCGAGAGATCGAGCCGCGCGTCCCCTGCGGCCGGCCAGAGTCAGGTGGCCGCCAGCGCAGCCTGCCCCGCGTCCGCGCGTCGAATTGCCTGCACCGCTGCCGCTGCCTCGCCGGCGCCCGCTACCGGAAAGTCGGACCGCATGACCGCGTCCGCGTGTTTAATCGCTTGCATTGAAACGGGTCGGGTTGACCCGAACCTGAATAGTGCCAGGTCAGTTTCGGGTTCGACCCAAACCTGACCCGAAACCCAAAATTGACACCCCTAGTGGATGAGCTCTTCATCTAATAAAGTAAGATTGTTTGCACAAATGACCTAGGATAATCTCACATGACAGTTTACTCAACAATTGGGACTGATGCAGCTGTAGAAGGAAAAAATGAGATTGGTTTTAGTGGAAGAGATGTAGAAACTCCAAATTTAGAGATACCTATAGCAAACTTTGGTGTCTCAAAAGTACCATATTAGATTTTGAATATTAAAAATTAGATTAATATTGGAAGATCAATAACATATGCCATTGGTCTACACTTAATATTTTGTGAGGCCTTAAAGCTCGCATGGAGTTTCTTGAAGGAATTATGTGACAAACTTTCAGAGTGAACACAAACTAACACATAATCAACTCCATTATATTCATGAGTTTTTCTATGGACATCAACTAAAGTTTACCCATTCCATCTCGCAAATCAATTTGTTCTTTGATATCTAAATGTAGTTTATGCAGGTGTTCAACAAATGATGCATACAAATCAAAATATCCACATATGGGCAAGGGTATATGTCATGCACTAGAATTTAATTCGGAAATAATTGTATCTTTTATCTTTTAATAATAATAATCATAACTATCTAATTTTTTTTAATAATAAAATACCAGCGGAAACAAACTATTTTTTAAAATTTTTACCCATTCTACCTTCAAGTTGATGTCGAAGAAGGGTGATCTCAACACATTTACTCGTCCCTGATGATCGTATATGAACACATGGTCTTGTTCAGGATCGGCCATTCATGGGGACTTAGGTCGGAGTTGTATTTCTTCTTCGTTGGATGGTGTATGAAGCAAGGGAGAAGAGAAGGATAGGAGGAGGGAGAGGTTTGGGTGGTCGGCCAAGGCTAGGGGAGGGGCAACTTTAATTTCAGATTTTAGGTTTATGTTGGTGGAGGGAAAACAATTTTAAAATATGAAATTTAATTTCAGATTTCGAGGGAAGGAGGAAATAATTCAAAATTTGAATTTCCTCTTATTGAGCTAGGGTGGGGCGGCATACCTAGATGGGGGGCTTTGATTGAGAGCATTAATGAGAGGAATTAATTAAGAGAGAGAGGGGTAGGGGGCTGGCAAAAGGAGGGAGGAGAAGGGTGTCCACATTCAACGAATGTGTCTACATACAATGAATGTGAGATTTGGAATTAAATCCAAATTAATTTTAGATTGGGAGCGATTAGGGGAGTTTCCTAAAATAGATTTATTAATTAGAAAAAAAGTTTTGAAATTCAAATCTATTTGAATTCAAATTAAGAAACTTTCCAAATTAATAATAGGATAAATTAGGTTAGGCCGGAAGTTTGGGGGGAAGGATGTGGGTGGCCGGCGGTATTGGGGTGAAGGAAAGGGAGAGGGGAATAAGAACGGATACAACCCGTGAGCCCAGACTCTACCGGTGGCTGACGGGAATTTTGCTTGGCCCTCTCTTAGGGTTCTCTCCTCTGTCAAGAACTCACAACAAAGAGAAGTAACAAGTGCTGAAATTTCATTCAAAATCATCATCAAAACTAATACAAAAGCTAGGGCCTTTAAATATAGGCCTCAAGGAACAAAAGACACAAAGACTAAATTGCCTGCTGGGCTACAGCACGAACTAATCTCTCTCAGGGGTACAATGGTAAAAATCAGAACATAAAAAAATACATAAATGCATCACAAATAAAGGCTCCTAATCGTAGCCGTCGATCTACGATGTCTCCTCTAATAGATGCTCCAGAATCTCCTGTTGATGTCCTCATCAGTTTTTCTCGGGGTTGATGAGCTTATCTTATATGTCAAACATAGAGCATGATATCAGAGCCAAAAGTTTCAAATTCAAATCAAATTCTCTCCTAATTCCAAGCATATATTCTGTTATGCTGACTTTGTTTTATAACTTTCCAGCAAAATATTCGTTGGTGTATTAATATAATGTTATTTGGAGGTAATCTTAATGAAGCTAATCCTAAGGGTGAAGTGATTGCCAGAGTTTAGTGTGTTATGTATATTTCTATGTTAAATATTATGGACAATCACATTGTTAAACTTTAATTTTTAATGTGGCTCACCTTGGTCTGTTGGTTGGGAGCTTTGACTACCAACTAAGAGGTCTTGAGTTCGAGTATTGCGTATGTGATGTGTGTGTAAGTTTGGCTTAATTGGCCTAAATGACGCCCCCCCCACCCCCCCCCCCCCCCCCCCCCCCCCCCCCGAAAAAAATATTTTTTTCATTTTATTCTAATTTTTATTTGGATCATACCTTTTTATGTTTTTATTGCTCGTCTTCTATTCACGTTAATTTGTAAAAGTTAGTGGGAAAGCTGATGGGTTAGTTCTGTCCAATAATGATGAAGATTTATTAGAAAGTTTCTCCTAAATTTTGCTATTTGGTGCCAGATTATTGTTATCGACATCAGTTGGCTTAATTATTTTTTATGCATTTTTTATATTGTGAATTTTATTGTCATTTGTTATGATTCGAAACTACATATGCGATAAAGCATTTTGTTATTAAAAACAGGAAGCTCCAGTGCTTGGATTGCCCATGTATTTCGCTAAAAATCACGAAGGGTAAATTTTGCTTCTATTTCTTGCTGTCCTTAAACTTTGCAAGTTGACTTTTATCATTTTCCACTATGAAATATTTGAAAAGAGTTGCAAATTATTTTATTGTTAATAGCTCTTGATTTTTTGGATGTATGCATAAAATTATGATTCATCTGTTATTATGAGCTTTCTTTTGTTTTGGTTTTTTATTTTTAGTTCTTCCTGATATACGTTCTCCTTTTTCTTTACCAATGCATCAGGGCATACATACTTGTTTCATCTTTTAAGATTATCTTTGCAAACAATGCTCAGAGGCCAGAGCATTGATCTTTTACGAACATTTGTTCAATCACATTTTTCTTTCATATGCATATCAACAAATATAATTAATAAAGCTCAATGCAGTATGAGCTATTGAGGTCTACCATAGTTGATCCACAACTCAAATTCAATTTAGTTAGCTTCTAGACCTGATCAACTGATTGTTTAGAGAATGCATTTGTTCTATACAATGTGAGGGTTTACAAGCAACTTCATGTCTCTTGCCAAGTATCGACATTAGGTTAAAAACTGAGATGCATGCTACCTTTATTTGAAGTAAACATGGTTTCCTCATAAAATCAGATTATAGTCCGAAATATGATGTACAATAAACAAGGGAAGTTTGAGATGTTAATACAAAATTGATCCTTCTGTCTTGCACTTATTTTGACCGGGTTGACAAGTGACTACTTTGGTTTCTTGCTGTTGACAAGCAGGATATGCCCTTATGTAGATGGGGCTTTGGATTTAGTTTTCTTTCTGATACTTTGAAGTGATTTCTTGCCTTTGGGATCAGTGTGTGTCTATTTATGAAGTCAAGCTGAGATAAGCCAACCGTAGGTGCTTGTGTAATCACTAGCAACCACCCCAGCCATAGCCACTGGCGTCATGTGGAGCTTCGTGGGTGGAGCTGGGAAGCTTAGCGCCATGCATGTTTCACATCATCTCAGTTATGGATATCCACTAGGCCCTTGAATGATCAGGGTGCAGGGTGTACATAATTGAAGCATTTAAATGTCCTCAGTTTCGCAGTAGCCATTTGTTAAAGAGATGAAGTATATGCATCTTTAGTACAAAAGAATATAACTTAGCGCATGGATGTTTTGAAGAGAATCTGAGTGGTAATTGTGAAATGAGTTATCAACACAAATAGGCAAATAGCTTAACTTTTAGGATTAAAAATATTTTCTTATTGCGTAAAAGTACACTGACAAAGATTAATAAAGCAACTTTGATTCATTCTTTCTACAATAGAGAAACATTGGTGATTCCACGAAAAATATTATAAACTAATTCTCACGTGAGCATATAAAATAATTAAAATGAGTGTATGAAAACTAATGCAAAATTAAATTTAGAATATCTATTTTTCCCTTGCTATTGGTCTGGATAGTGTTTTGCAGATAAATTAGTTTGTCTTGTAATGTTGAAAGGCAATGAATAGTTGGTATACATATAGTGGCCAAGATTATTTAAGGAGCCTTCTAACATATTTCCGCAAGTTACTTGAAAAATTTTAGCTTGCAGTTATGAAGTATGTTGATATTTGGCACAAATGGGTGATATGGTGAAATGAAGATTTTGTGAAGAATCCCAGAAGCTTTGATGCAATCAAGATTGTTATCCTCATTTAAAGTTGCTGGCTCCATCATTCTTTTAAAAAACTTTAAAGAACTTCGTACTTCTTGTGCTAAGGGCTTACAAACTTGGAAGGTTCATGCAAGAAAATACTTGGATGATGAAGGATGCTTAGGTTCCTGCTATAGTATGTGGATGCTATTTGACAAGATTTGTCCTATTGTTGCTGTTAGCAATAATCTGTATGTGGATGATGTTAGCAATAGGTGCAATATCCTATACTAGGACCAATAATCATAACTAGGATCTTGTACTATAGTCATGACTAGGATCTTGCACCTATTGCTATCTTCAGGTTTTCATCATTTTGTTTGTTACCAATAATCGCCTTCAAAGTGATCAATGTTTCATGAGCAAGTTTTTTTGTTCAGTGGACATGTGAGGTTTCTTCTAACACGTCAAGGTTACTGTAATTGTGTTAGTAAAGAAAAAGGGTTCATGAAACCGACTAAAAGAAAATTTATTTGACACAATTCAACAAGATTTGCTCAACCAAAAGTAACACAATGTTTTCTTAAAATGAATGAATGACAGAAAAGTCATAAAGCAAATCCTAAAGTTAACTGTTATTAACTGGTTAGTTTTTTATGCGCCCTTTCTTTTTGAGAGCTCTTCTTACTATGATGAGATTGTTTTACTGTTCAATAAGAATGGAGCTTGCTCTTTTGCCCTATTAAAAGCTTACTCTTTATTGGAAACTCAGGAGTATTAATAACAGATGGGCACAGTGTGAGGATTGTTTGAAGTGGCGCAGGTTGCCGTTGGATTCTCATCCGAATCATAGGTGGACATGTTCTGATAACAAGTGGGACCCTAAAAGGTAATGAAGCACTTTTTGGTATGTTGTTATATGCTTTTGTTCTCTGTGCTCTTTTGATCTTTGTTATCTTATAATGGTGTTGTGGTTGTTCAAAATCATGTGAACCTCTATTTTGTAGGGGTTTTTCTAGTTTGTCTTGGATAAAATTACCCTTAATAGTTTGATTTTTTTTTTTGGAGAGCTAACTAGCAGCAGATTCAACATTCAAGTGACACAACTTTAGCTTGTCCTATACATTGGGCTTGAGAACCTAAAAGAAATTGAGGTTTATAGCGGTTGCAATTGGCCAAGAAGAATGGATTGATTGATTCCTTATGTCTTAGAGATTCTGGGCTCCGAAAATTTGCGCACTCGCCTCTTCGCGGACCCTTTTTTTTCTTCGGGTCATCGAGGAGAGTTTTAACAAGTTTCGAGACAAATTTTCAGAAGGCAGATTGGATTGTGAATAAGACATCACCCAGAGATTTCGCCCTCATTTTGCAAGGACTTTATGATCTAAGTTCAGGTTTCCTATAGGTGCACCCCTCCCGCTAGCGAGAGATAACTTTCTATTAACGCTAGTCATCAAACATATACAAAGTATCTAGCACATAGTAGCAGCATGTTTTAGGTATTTAAAATTTTAATATTTAAAATAAAAAATTTACCACCTTACACTTAAAGCGAATAGTAGGGGGAGTGATGATGGATTTGATCAAGATCCCATGATTCCATCGTCCTGGATCATAATGATCCCTGATCTACTTAGTCAGAGGAGATAGTCGACCCAACCTGACAAAAAGATCCATGTCGACAGTCATGGGTTGCTTTGTCGAAGGGTACCTTATAGACCTATGGTGAATATTTGTCTAAAGGGACAAATTTGAAATCACCTTAGCTAACAAAGGGTTTTGTGCCCTATTGGTCATATCTTATTGATTCATACGGGCCCTGACCATGACCGTAATTTAGTGGTGCCATTTGGCAGCAAAGCCACCGGTTAGCGGACACGTGTCATGACTTTACTCGCAAGAGATGGATTGAAATTAAATCTTAGTGATATTCTCGACCAGACATTCGCTCTTTATGAGTTAAAGTAATTTTCAGATTTGTCCACCTCTACCAAATATTGCGGAGGGTGGATGAATTTTTGCTTTAAGTGTTTAGTTGTTTTATTTCGGTTTTAAATATTTAGGTTTTGGCGATTTTTTTTAATTTTGAGTTTTCATGGAAATTTGGAAGGCATTTTGAATATTTGGAGGTCCACTCTGGTTTAGATTTTCTATCAACACGATTATTATCGAGGTTTTCATGGGCATTTGGGAGGCATTTTTGAATACTTGGGGTCTCCTCTAGTTGAGTTTTCGATCAACACGACCATCAGAGGTACCATTAAGCAATTTCATTTCATTGGTCAAACCTTGTTGACTTTATCTATTTGTCGACAGAGGATCAGGTCCATTGTCAGCTTTATGTCTTTATCAGTGAATTTTCTTTGTTATAGACCTTGAAGGCATAATATGAATGTATTAAGATAAATATATCAGTTAACGTCGAAACCATATATTTGTTTGATGTTTTGAGCCATGTTGACTCATATTTATTCTCATACGAAGATTGGGTTTGAACTTAAGTTTATTTTTTGACCCGCGCAGCATACTCAAACGTCACGTGTGTGCATACTACACGCTTGTTAGGGCTCATGCGGATGATCAAATTTTAATGCATGAGGGATATTTTTGCACTGATTAGCTTGTGCAAATGACTATCATTGAGAAATGCACAGGGTTTTATTTGTGAATTTGAAAATGTCTTATGTCTGCTTGTACGATTGTTACAGATCCGGTGGCCGCGTAGTGTTGTTCTTCAGTAGCCCACAGGTTTTTACTACTGATTCCCTGCTTTTTCCTACAGTTGAATCATAGCGTTGAACTATGGATCATTTATTGCTTTATACTGGTAGATTTTCGCGCACTAATGAATCTCCTGCAGTAGCTCGTAGGCGCTTTCATTTGTTTTTTTCCTTCTGCATTTGTTGTAATCTCTGGTCCTTGCTTGTAAATGAGACATTGCACATGCACGTTCACAAGGGATCCATTATACCTGCAGCATATCTTCTATCACTGCAGCATCTCTTCAATCACTGTTATATTTACTCATTGATGTTCATAAATTCTGTTTCATATGAGTTGTTTATGTCAAGTCCACTATATTTCTATTTAAGTCAGGTCCTCAATTCAATTTGAATTTCAGCAGTCTCCCGACATTTTCTCTATTTAGGAGAATTTTGGGAGCTGGGCCTTCTCTACTACGTGATGAGAGAACATAGGATATGTGTCGGACGACACCACAGTCGTAGTCTTCAATCCTACCATGCTAAGAGAGCATGTAGAGGTCTTCGAGGTACCTTTGTAAAAGATTTGCAATTTTTCCCGGTAAGCATTGTATCTCTTGCATGAGTACTTAAGATTGTCGTCGTTGTGCTACGAGAGCGCTTAAAGGCCTACCGGCCTTGCTGCAAGCATCACACTAGATTCCCTCCCACCACGCTACGAGAGCGTGTAGGGTGGTTCCCCGGCGTGCTGCGTGCATCAAAAACATGAATTTTAGAGTTTTCAGGTTTTGAGATAATTATACCTTTTCGCATAAGGAGATGACGGCGTTGATGTCAGTATGAGGATTGAAGCACAAAAATAAAGAAATCTTCTCTCTTTTTCTTCTTTACTATTTCTTTTTTTAAAATAACTTTTCTCTTCTCTGTTTGTTTTTTTAATTTTATTCCCCTCTTTTTTTTTTATCTTGCTCTTCTTTTTTTTTTTGAATAACAAGAACGATAAAAATAGTAATATTAATATTAATAATATTAATAACAATAATTCTAATAAAACTAATTAATAGTATTAATTAATAATAACTAATTATAATAAT
Source organism: Dendrobium huoshanense (assembly GCA_016618105.1). NCBI lineage: Eukaryota > Viridiplantae > Streptophyta > Magnoliopsida > Asparagales > Orchidaceae > Dendrobium > Dendrobium huoshanense. Next base: position 31,540,473 of record CM028349.1, on the reverse strand, counting down.
AGTTGAGGGGAAAAATTAGGTTTATGGGTTAAAGGAGATCAATTTATTTAATTTCATCAAAGTAAATATATACTACAACACATGGCTACAGACAAAAGCTACAAAATTGAAAATTTAATTAGTCATGAATGTACAAAAATAAAAATAGCAAAATGACTATCAACTCAGATATGATCCTGAATTGCTAATTGATAATTCTATTCCCTTTCCCATATCCTAAAAATCATAAGCAAATCACAGTGAACTGCAACAACTCATCAAATCATACAAGTCAATCTAAATTTTCAAATTCTTCTTATTAAATATTTTGCTGAATATTTAAAAGCAATTAAATACAGTTTAATATATCACTATATTAAACATAATAGTTATTCAATTATTTAACTAACATTATTGAGCAGATAAATAAATTACAATTCATATCACAAAGTAGTTTATATCACATATCCCGGTCCAAGACAGAAATCTCAAAGTATTTTGGACCCTTATGTCTCTCCCTTTTGTACTTATAGCACTAGAACATGCCCGTAGGTATCAGAACATGACTTATAACCGTCAGAACATGCCTTATAGGCACTAAAATAATCCCTATCATAGACATAATCTCAAAGGATTCTTACATCTTATAACTCTCAGTTGATATTTTTCAATCATATTAGCATATATCTCATCATATAAGCATATATTTCATCATATTTTAATAATTAAAACAAAATTTAGCATAGGTCAAAATTTCAGTGTTCTATAATGATAGAAAAATGAACTTTCTACTGAGCAAATTTTCATAACGCCAGAACAGCACCAAATTATAAAGAAATGTGTAAAACAACGTTTTAAAACATTTATTGAACTACTGCGTTATTTTTCAGTGTCAATATTCTTTTTTTTTTCAATTAAAACTGCACATACTTCAAATTAACTGGTATAAAAAATTTACAAAAAATATTTAAATATTCATAATCATGCTCTCTATAATATATAAAAAATATGCGATGAAAGTTTTACCAATGCGAAGTTATACGTGTTTTTCGCTAATATAAATATAAATTTAATTAAAAAATTCATAAAATTTTCATATTTTTGAAAATTGAGATATGCATAATGTGGTCTACATTGATTCAGACAACATTCTGAACTGGGCCGACGGTTGAAAACAACCCGAAATGGCTAAAAATCCTCTTTTTTCTCCCCAAATCTTCTTCTTGCGACTTTTTCCAATTGGGACAGAATAGGTCAATCTAGATGCTGAACCTGCAGGTGTCACAACTCTTTCCTAAAAAAGAACGTTATCATAAAAATAAATCAAAAGCTTCTCTTTCAGCCTTGTTCCAAGTAGCTTCTCTTTCAGCCCTGTTCTTCCACTGAACTTTAAGCATAAGAATTTGTTTATTCTTTATCTTTTTGACATCATAAGCTAGAATCATTTCTGGTTCTTCTCTGTAGCTCAGATTCGGACATACCTTGATGTCTTAGGCATATATCTTGTTTCCATAATCATATATCTATTTTCTCAGAAGTGACATGTGGAACACATTATTAATTTCTGACATATGATTGGACAACTATAATATTTATGCAACTTTCTCAATTATTTCAACAACTTCAAATGGTCCAACATACCTTAGACTCAACTTCCCTTTCTTGTCAAATCTGTTAATGCACTTCATCGGCCTGATATTTACATATACAAAATCTCTTACCTGAAATTTCACATCTCGATGCTTAACATCAAAATATTTTCATTACCTATCCTGTACAACCTTCAATCTGTCTGTGTGATCAAACGAATCTTTTCAATAGCATCATTAACTAAGGCTAACTCAATCAGATGTCTTGCACCCACCTTTGTCAATGTAAAAGGAGTCATGCACTTTTTATCATATAGAGCTTCATATGGAGTCATATTTATACTTGACTGAAAAATGTTATTGTAAGTAAACTCGATCAGAGGAATGTGATCTTCCTAACTGACACCAAAATCTAGAATACCTTTCTTGTAAAGAAGGTTGTAATCATACACTTCATTTTTGTGTGTGTTGGAATTCTTTTAAATTTCTTCAATTCTTAATAACCCTCAGGGCATCAACTAAAATCAAGAACGCAAATATGTAATGCCAAAACTATTTTAGAAGCACATCCTAGTTCAAATTAAATTTGCATTAACTTATTTAACTCTTACCCAAATTTTTTTCTGAGAACCTTAGCTTGATTATGATATTTTCTCAGCTCAACAATTAAATTTCTTTACTGTATTCATTAAATATTATATACTAAATTCTAAAGAAGTAAAAAATTATCAAATTACCGACGAACACATAATGTCTCAATGATAATGCTGAATGTGTGAAACTCCTCCAAATTAACAAAATATATTTATGATCGCATTGTATATAATATTCCCTGAAATTGATCAAAAATTTCACTTAAATAATTTGCATTATTTATCAAAAAAAATTTCTTTGTTGAGTTGAAATGGCATAAATTGCCGTTTATTCTTTTTTTTTTTCTTCCCTAAGAAATAAATGAACAAATTAATTTAGATAAAATTGGAAATCATGAATTTCTCTCTCTAAGTTTAAAGAAAAAAAATACTTAACTCTTCCTTCTGTGTTTGCGATTAAAAACAACAATCCGTACTTCTATTCTCCTACAGGTGAAGCACACAACCTTATTCTAGTGAACGATACTTCATTTCTTTGACGCCTCTTCCGGATAGAGTCTTCCTTAATTGAACTCCTCTTTTTCTCTCCTTCCAACTTTTCTCCCAAAACCGAGTAAAATCAATCATTTACCCTCTCGAGGAGTTGCGTCGATCACTTTGCGCCCGTTATCGATCGCTTCACTTCGACCCGGTCCACTCGCTGATACGGTTGGGCCGCTCCGCTTGCCCGCTTGAGCTCTCTCTTTCTGTTTCGCTCGCTCGCATTCACTTCTACTGGACCAGTTTAATCAAACCGGTCATACAATGAAGGACTTCTTGATTTTAGCTTCTTGTCTTGCAGATCAAACTTGGGATCATAGAGGGAGATTGAGGTTCCATGGCTATTGTGATTTGGTTGAGAAGAGTTGATCAATTGATTCTTTATTGTTTTCTTTAAAGAATTTGGAAAATGAGATTTTTTTTTTCGTTTTTGGCGTTCAAATTTGGTGAGATCTTTTACATTTCCTTGTTTTTCTAAGAAAGAGGATTTGATGTTTTTTGGTATTTTCATACATTTGATTGTGAATTTATTTATATGCTTCCTCATCCCATCTATGTAGTTCTTTTTTGAGTGAATCACATAAATCCTAGCATTAGTTTATGTTTGTGCTTTTTTGTTTCCTTATATATTTTTGTATTGGTGCTATTATTATTTCTCCTAAATTGATCATATTGCTTTCTTTAGCTGTCTCAAATAGAAGCAATTTGGGCAGTCTAGTACTTCATTTTCTCATTTTCTAGAGAGTCCTGAAAGTGTTTGTTTCTTTTCCTTTTTTTTTAATTGCTATAATAGAGCTGATCATGTTCTATTTGCTGAGCATCTATTTTCTGACAAATACAGATCCTCTTGCTCAGCTGTCCAGGAAAGTTCTGCAGAGATTACACATTTACTCCCCTCAAGAGCTGGTATGCCTTACTATCAAATGTTTTTGCTTGAGACCCTCTTGACTTTTTCTTTTGTACTAGTCTATCTACTGTTCGTTGCATTTTGTTGAGCACAACTAGGGAAACCAGTCATTAATAGGAAATAGTGCATGATATAATTAGACAATATCAACTATATTGCATTCAATTTTCTCACTTAGTTTTATGATTATTATGTCTTCTTTCTCCAGTCGGATGAATTTTAACGGAACTATACCTGTTTTGATTCTATGCCAAGGTTCCTGCAAGAGATCAAATGTGATATTTGAAAATGAGAATGAGAATGAGAATGATGAAGTCATTGATGGGCTTGACACCCTAGCCAACCTTGCCATTCTAGGGGAAGGAAAGTCACAACCTTCTTCCTCCCAGCCGACAACAAAGCATCCTCGCCACCGTCCCGGATGTACCTGCATTGTTTGCATCCAGCCTCCCAGTGGCAAAGGCCCAAAGCATAAGCAGACTTGCGACTGTAATGTCTGCCTCACTGTTAAGCGCCGGTTTCGAACGCTAATGCTCCGTCGCGAAAAACGCCAATCAGAGAAAGAAGCCGTGATATCATGGACTCCACCATATCCTCTTCCTCAGAATTCAGGTGCAAACAGCTCCCCTCCGATGCCAATTGAAAACAACGTTGTGGTCAATGTTGAATCTGAGAGGAAACGAACTGCACCATCTCCTATCAAGACCCAGATTGATCTAAACTTGCAGCCTGAACGGGAGGAAGAACCATCTCCAGTTGCTAATTCTGTGAGCTCTATGAATCTTCTTACTCCGAATATCTAAGGATGCCAAGCAAGTCAAAACTTTAAGCAAAGGGCAACCAAGGTGGTGATCAAAATCCATCCTGGCAAGGTAAATGCATCCTCACAACCTTCAGTTTTCTGAGCTAGAGCAGCCCAGGCATTGCAATGCATAGAGGAAGCTCCATTCTTTTTCTTTTAGGTTTCGTTTGGGACAGCTTTCTTTCTGCTTCTTAAAGTTGTTTTTTTTACAAAAATTAAAAAGCTGTCTCAAACGAAATCTTAATCGCTAAGAGAATGGAGCTTGTAAATTCCTGTACAACCTGAGAGAAGTTGATCTTGCAAAATCTAGAAGATTCCAATGTTTACATACATAAAAATTTAAGGTCAATAGAAAATCCTGACATAATTTAATGTACCAATGCCCCTAACCATTGATGCACCAATGTTGATATTTTTGTAAATACAGAAGCTAGATTTATAGGTTATAGCATTTCTAGATAGCATTGTTATGACCTTACTGTATTAATATATGAAATGAAATTGAAGGAAAGGGTTAAAATGAGGTCTTTTTCCTCTTGAAGGAGAAGATTCGTTTTCATGGCAGGTGAGGTTGTATGTCTCGTCTAACTATTCAGTAAAGAAAGAATGCTGAAACTTCAGTCTTCTATACATATTATTGTATTTATCTGCTTTTTTTTTTTTTTTTCTTTTTAAGCCATAAAATATGGTTAGGTTAACGTAACAGAAAGCTTCAGTGTATTTGACTTTGATGGTTAGCTGAAATGTTATGAACATAGCTTTTGCTTTAGGTCAAGTGGTGAAGAAATTATTCTATGCAGAGTCTGGACGGGAAGAATCGTGCGGATTGTGAGTGCATACACTGTACAATTAGTGTGTACAAAAAGTCGATACATTATGTACAAATTTGTACGCTCACATGTCCGGACGGTTCTTCCAATCCGGACTCCGCACAGAATAATTTCTTCGAATTTGTGATAGCGCTTAGCAAGATGTATTACAGAAAGCATAGCAATTCATATCACATACTCATAGGAAGTCTAGGACATAAATTATCTCATGCTGTTAAAATGATAGAATTTTGATATTTTTTAGTAGTTGAATGCTCTAAATTATGAAATTGTGAATTTTAATTTAATAATTAAAAAAGATGATGTTTTTAATATCATTTTTCATGAATTTTTTTTTTATTTTTTTATTTTTTATCATTTTTCATGAATGATTGTACTTTTTTTTCTCACTTGTATTTTTTTTTTGTTTAGGCATCATATGACTATAATTTTCTGCTCTCCAGCTCATGCCTGGTTGAAGTTGAAATGTTATGTGAAAGGATTTTTGGTTTAGTTATAAAAAAATAAATTAGGATGTTATGAGTAGAATTCGAGTTGAATGATTGAAATAGACGAATGCATTGGGCTTGTTGTGTTATAGAAAGTATCCCTCAAATTTAGAAGAAAATTTTATAAAACGGTGGTGAGAATTTATGATGTTTTATGACGCGAATTCTTGCCCATTAAAAGAGAATAATAAAATTAAGTTTAGTGTTGCAAATATGAGGTGCTCCCAAAGCCCCGAAGGGCTGAGGACCTCAGAAAGCCCAGATGACGCCTGAACTTCACACCCGCGAGAGACCTCCGAAGCACATCTGTTGCACACTGAGATGTATCCACTGATACCGAAACCTGCCACTTGGTTTAGGTGGATGAGCGGTTTTATATTTAGAGATAAATGCAAAATTGAGTATATACATGAAAAGGTTGGAATAGTTCTAGTTGTATATAAGATTGAAATGTTAGCCTTCTTATATCCTAAAGAGTGGATGTATTAAATCGAACTTATATTAGCAAAAATAGATATTTTACAAAATCTTAGCATGGGTTAACATTTAACTAGTTCAGATGGATGTGTTGACTGACTTACTAAACTAATTAAAGCGAGCTAAATTAAAGGAAAAATTAGGTGTATAAGTGAGTCAAGCCGACTCATGAGCTAATTCAGACTCGGCTCGATAAATTACTCGTGAGCCGAGCTCGATGATCTAAACTTTCAATCCAACTATCCAAGGGCTAATGAGCAAAGTTTGAACTAGTCTTAATTAGACTCATTAGTTCACGAGTTGGGTCGCTTAAATAGTATTATTATAAAATACACTTAAAATATATAAAATTTTAAATATATATTTATTAAAGCTATTTAAAATTAAAACTTACTTTCTTATATTAAGTAATTATATATATATATATATATATATATATATATATATATATATATATATATATATATATATATATATATATATATATATATATATATATATATATATATATATATATATATATGTGTCATTTTATTATAATAATTAATTAAATTAAAATCAATTTCTCTCTTTCAAAATAAATGAGTCAAGCCGGTTAACTCATAAGATAAAGCTCGAGCTCGATTAATTAGGGTACTAAATCGAACTTCAATATAAATAAGTTATTTAACCTAAATTTAAAAGCCTAATAAAGCTAGAGAAAACAGACCTTTGAACAAGTTGATTATTTAAATGTGAACAATAATCTTAGGAGGGTAAAGCATAAAAAATGTAATGGTACTCTGAATCTATTCAAACACTATCACTTACATCAGCAGCAAGATTAGAACTTCAAAATAAAAATAACGATCAGACAATTTCTCACTCTAATATTGCATAAAAAGAGTGTCAAATACTGAAAATTGTAAACTTGGAATTGTTCTTAAATTTTATGCATGGAAGTGCCAAAAAGCTAGAAAAAATTAAATCAAATCAATCAAATATGTTTGATTTGACTATAATTTTTTTTTTAATTTAAACCAACTTAAGTACATCCGAAATTATTCTGTGCGGTCATCAAATACGTCCGGAGGCGAATCAAAATGCGCCATGTAACTTTTTTACTATGTACCGAGCGATGATATACACAGCTATGTACCGGATGACATGACGCATCCTAATTCGTCTCTGAATGATACAATGACCGCACAAAATAATTTCCATTATGTTTGACCTGCAAAATTATAACAAAAATCTTACACATCATCGCTACTAATCTAATGACACTAAAAACATATGTTAAGCTCAATCTATAGCTCCTATATTATTCAAGCTCAACTTCCATGTCACGAATAGTCAGCTCGCCATCCTGAGAGCTAATTTATAAACCCTAAAATTTTCTATTTTATCTATCTTGCAAACCATTCTTACATTAAAAAACAAAATACAAACCACTCTTATAAAATTTATAATAGTATTCAAATCCATCATTATAAGACATATAAAGCCAAATTTCTTATTTACAACACATATTTTGCCAAGCAATGTCACTTTTTACTGTATACCAGTGCTATGTATTACTGTATACCAAGTGACGTGACGCATCCTAAATCGCCTCCGTACAGTCCGGTGACCACACAGAATAATGTCCCCCCATCTTTGACCTTAAAAATTATAATAAAAATCTTACACATCATCGCTACTAATCTAATGACACCAAAAACATGTCTCAATCTAGAGCTCGTATATTATACGAGCTCAATCAATTTCACATAGAGTCAACTCGCCCATCTAGCTCGCCATCTCAAGAGCTAATTTATGAACCCTAAATTTTTCTATTTTATCTATCTTACAAACCATTCTTACATTAAAAAAGAAAAAGAAATTACAAACCATTCTTATAAAATTTATAATATGGTATTCAAATCCATCATCATAAGACATATAAAGCCAAATTTCTCATTTACAACACATTTTTTGCCCAAACCAAACCAAGCAAATACAACCAAAATCACATATAAATTACAAAAAACAAATTATATCCACAAGAATAAAAAAAAACAAAATAATACTATAAAAACAAGCTTCTACCATTTCCAACGCATCCCCAACCACCTCAGTAAGTCTATCTATCCAAAAAAACCACCACGAATCAAAATTCCACACATAAAAAAACGAATCAACGTCTTGTAAAATGACAAAAATATTTATGAGGAGATAATTGTAAGATAATAACATAGCATTCCAATACTATCTTCATAATAAAAAAGAAAAACAAAATCTTTCCTGTAGAATAAATCTATATTTAAGATAGTGTTTTTTTTTTTTAATTTTATGTTCATAATTTATGTGGAGATAACGGATCTATTATGTTTGAAGAGGAGAATAAACAGAGTTAAATAAGAATTTATTAGGAGAAAGAACTCTTTTTTTTTATATATAATTTTTTGCTCGACCTGGGATCTGAATTACTGGCCGGAGCTATTGATCATATCCATATACTGCTGCAGCGACTCCTGTCGCTGGAGCCGCATCTCCTCATTAAACTTCTTGATGAAAGCTTCTACTCGACGGTTAAGGTCGTCCTGTCCCAGAGACGGCTCTCGCCGGATCTTTCCGGCCGACAACGACGAAGAACCGCTGGAGACAGAGGGGGATGATGGTGGGCCGCCGGTGGCAGATGGGGGAACGGCGATACTCTCCGATTTACGCATAGACGGTGTCGAAGGCGGCACGGGGTCGGGGGCGGTGGCGCGGGCATGCGTGTCCCACGTGTCGGCTTTCTTCAGGTGGCGGGCGAGAGGCACCGGGCGGCCGTCGGTGATCGTCCGCCACGTGCTCTCTAACGTCTCGTGCTTCCTCGGGCGCGTGACTCGCAAAGCCTTGCCTGCAGAAAACAAATTTGCCATTTTGCCATCGTTAGTGGTTTTTATGCTCATCTGGGTTGCCTATGTTGGATTTTTTCCACCAAAAAAAAAAAACAGAGATTTTATTATATTTCATTGTTTGAAGGTCTGTTTTAATTTTAAACTTTAGATTCAAATTTTTTCTTTAAGATATGATTTTTTTTATTAAAAAAATTGCTTTTTAATAGAAAAAATTTATTTACGATAAACAAATTAAGATGTAATAATATCTATTGAGAACAGTAAAAAAAATTTAAAAAATAAATAATGACTTCTTGATTATTAGGGTTTATAGGAAAATCAAACAAATAGCCGGCGGAAAAGGGAAAATAGAAGGGAGTAAATAAACAGAGGATCTGACCTTCAGGGCTTGCCTTTATGCTCTTCCTGCGGCCGAGACGAGCTGAAACAGGCGGCTTCTCCGGCGTAGCTCCTCCAGATCCGACAGCAGCGGACTTCTCCAGCAGGTTCTCACTCGACCCCTTCCTCCTTGGCGACCAGCTCGACCTCGAAATCACAAATCCCTCTTCCAACTCCGAGTCCGCCGCAGAATCCGGCAACTCCATGCCCTTACCTGGGCCTATCGCCGGAGCGAGTAACTCCGGCGACAAACTGGCGTCCTCTGTAACCTTGGAAATGTACTCAATCGGTTCGGGAAGGTCTTGGTCGGCTGAGATTGAAGCCGGTGGGGCTGATAGAGTTGGACCGAGGCTTAGGTGGCTATCGGCCGCCATGGTCTTCTGAAATCTGGAGGTAGCGGCGATGGAGATTATGATGCCGTTGATTATGAAGTAAAGATAGGGCGGCGTGAGCCATGAGGCTATAGATTTGTAAAAACGAGGGCCTTCGGCGACGAGGAACTCCGTCACCGGCTGGGAAGCAAGTTGAAGAGCCACCGCCGATGAGAAGACGGCGGCCGAGGCTGCAACTATCTTAACGGACAACATCCAACGCCCCATCGTGCTAACCCTAGGAATCTCTCTCTCTCTCTCTCTGCTCTTTTAGCTGAAAGCTTGCTGAAAGAAACTGAAAGGTCCAGGCAAGCTTATATAGAGATAGAGAAACAGTGTAAGTACTGGGAGTGGTTCGTACGGATATTGGCTTGAGCCCTAAGGATGGTTTGGGTCCACCCGGACCGAACCGGATTACGTTTTTTTTTTTTTAATAGCAACAATATTCAAAATTTAAATTTAGATGATAATTTAAACTATTTTATAGTCAACACTTTATTTTTTTTTTTTTTTTTTGTATCTTAAAATTTATCATAGAATGTTGTTACAAACGAATTTTATAATAAATATTAATAATGATATTATTGCATGAATTTTAATGTAAATAATTCTATATTTTACGACACAAAAATATAAAGCCCAAAATAATTTCATTTTCGATATAACATATTTGGATTGGATCGAGTCCAATTTTTGTGATCCAATTTTGATGTTAGCTGATTGATTCTGGCTCTTATGCAAGACTATTGATTATTGAGTTGAGATTGATAAAACTATAGTGTCTAGCCATTTGATTATCTTTAAGAGGCTTTTTTAGGGAAACTATTGTGTACGCAATCCGAACGCTTCGGATGCTGTGTATTTGTTGCTTATTTTGTTGCGTATTTTTTGATAAATAATTTTTTCGTGACAAATAAGTAGCAAATAAATAACACTCACTAAGTACACAATAAATACGCAAAAAATACGTAGAAAAAATTATGTATCAAAAAATACGCAATAAAATAAGTAGTAAATACGCAGCATCCGAAGTGTTCGGATTGCGTACACAATAATTTCCCCTTTATTAGACCCGCAAAATGCGTGGCTAGGATACACTGAGGGCGGCCATTTATGATCATCATATCAGTTTAGAAATGACCTCCAGTATGAGTAGTGCAGACGAAGGTGGAGGGTTAAAAGTAGAAGATAAGATATGTTGATTTATTAATACGACCTAAAATTTTTTATATATTTACATATTTAATATTTAAATTTAAATTTTTAGTTAAATAATATTTTAATTATTGATATAAAATATGTATTTCTATAAAGATGATTGAAAAATTTTATGAATTTTTTTTTAATTATGAATTTATGAATATAGATATGAAATATATGAATATATAAAAATTTTGTGATATATATTAAAAATATATTATTTAATTCCGAAAATTTTTATTTATGGACGGCTCGTAACGGTCAAAAAAAAGGACCGTTATGTGTGTTTAGAGTTCCAGGACTCCGTAGTGGCGGACCCCAAGCAAGTACTTTTCCCCGGATTTGGTTGCCTTTTTAATTTTGTGTTCTGTTTCGTTTCGGAAGTAGGAAAGTGCAAAAGAGAATGCCATTCGATCTATTTCTCACAAAGAACATTTTGATGAAGATAAAAATGACAACTGTTTTTTCCTAAGAGCTCTTCAACCGAACGTCAAATATGTGTATATGACGTCGTTCGGTCGCTCAAACGGAACGTCAAATCTTCCGTCATTTACTTGCGGGTGAACAGTGCGACGTCAATATTGGCGTCACACTGTTCACCTACGCTATTGCTCTCTCAACCGGAACAACGCGCGAAAGGAGAAGGATCATTACATTCGTAGAAGTACTTAAAATACAGTTCGATTGGAGCAGCACTGCGGCATTTTGAAGTTTTGCTGTATTTTGCAGTAAAAAATGGAGTTCTCCGTTGGAGATGCCCTAAAATTGCCTCTAGCGAGTTAGTTTTTTTTATTGGACTTGCTGAAAATCTTTTTATTATTAGGATTATTAGTTTTAGGCTTTACTTGAGATAATTTTCTTATTGTTTTATAAAATAGCCTTTTAGTACATAAATTTATAGGAATTTTTATATACATAACACTTAAAACTATTGAAAATATATATTCAACACCCAAACTATCATATTTATTAGGGAAATTTACATACATACCACTTTATACCTAATATTTTACATATCTAACACCTCATTCATTAATATTACATATATACCACTCAAATCCCAACTTTATAACGTTTCTACCACTCCATCTAACGCCTCCTCACGACGTTTCTCTGCGTTACTGTTTGACGGCGTGAATCAGAGAATCGGTTAGGGCAGAACTGGAGAAATCAGAGCTTAGGGGAAGAAGGTAAGCTCTCATGCATTCTCTCATTTTTGTTGAAAACGATTTGTTTTGCTCGGAGACTAGGGAAGAAGGTAAGCTCTCGATTTCCTCTCCTTCAATTTATTTGGGAGCTTTTCCGGCTTCTTCTTCTCATGTCAGATCTGAAGTCTCTAGGGCTTCCCATGAAGAAGAAATCTTCGCCTTCTTCTACTACTCCTTCGCCTTCTTCTCCGCTTGTAGGATCGGAAGTTGCTCGGGCTTCACGCGCATGGTTAAGTTTCTTCGGGCATAGTTGAAAATGATCTTTTAGGTTTTCCGGATCTCGTTCAACTAGGTTCTTGAAAATGATTTTGTTAGGTTTTTCGGACATTTGCTTAGGTATTCCTGCTTGCATTTCTTGAACCCGTACAGAAAGAAGTATCGACAAAGATCCATTTAGCTCGGGCTTCACGCGCATGGTTAAATTCCTTGCATTTCTTGCAATACTCGTTGTTCAAAGATCCATTTAGCATTTCTTGCATTTACTTGAGTTTGCTGAAATTCTTAGCATTTCTTGGTGGAGGCCGATAACTTTATTCCTTGCATTTCTTATTAATTTATAAATGGTTAAGCAATCAATCTACTGTTGTGCATAATTTCAGGTTTTGCAAAAGTTTTAATGAGTTCTTCCAGCTCTTCCGTTGTGAAAAACAGGCTGCAACATTCTAAGGTGTACTGTCATTGTCATCTGAAATGTGTCTTATTTACCTGCCACCGAGGACCAAACGGTGGAAGGCAGTTTTATAGGTGTGTTTATAATAGAAGTGAGGACGACTGCAGTTACTTTAAATGGGTGGATGAGCAAGAAGCCCCATCTTATGTCACACATTAAGAATTGAAGGCATATGAAGCAAGGAATTCTAAGAATTTTGACTCGATTCGTCTTACATTGAAAGTTTTGTTAGTGATGGTTTTTATCGACATTACAGTACGAGTTTATTTTGGTTAGTGTCATATTGTGTTCAAGCATATGTTGTGCTTGCTTTTGTGGAATGCGAAACAAACTTTGGTGTAACTTGGAGAAATGATCTCCTTCTATTGTATGAAAAAGAATCATGTATTTTCAGCTTTTGTGTAATTAAAACAACTCCTTATTATTTTAATGTTAATTTCTATTTGAATCCCAAATTATAGATATGAAATCTGGTACTAGCTCCAGTTCGGTTTTGGCTCCAGGTTATACCAAATTTCGGTTCCAGTATCCACTTCTGATTTGCTCTAGGCATAAGCTAGTAGAGCAATGCTTATAGCATACATGTTCGGTTTTGGCTCCAGTTCGGTTTTGGCTCCAGGTTATACCAACTCCTTATGTGCAGATTTGAGTTTTAATTGTTCAATCAAAATGGAGTATTAATTGTTCAATCAATGCTTATAGCATACATGTTCAACCTTCTTATCATATTAACTATATGAACTTCAAAAAACACAAAGTTATGTGTACAAAAAACTCAAAGTTATGAACTTCAAAAAACACAAAGTTATGTGTACAAAAAATTAAGACCAAAAACATTGTCAGCCAAAAAAATCATATGCGGTCTTCAATTTAGCTTAGAGACCTTCAACATACGAACAATCATTTTCACTACCCTCACTGAAGTCTTGTGGAGTCCGTCGACTTGGCAATTTAGCTCGTTTTGGTTGGCCCACTTGTGATAATAATGCGTCATCAATGATACTCCTTAATGGATTCTTGCATGTACTTCGATGATGACCCCAAAGACCACATCTGCTGCATTTATGGACCTTCTTATCCTTCTCCAAAAAATTAGGCAATCTTTTTCTTTTGGGTCTTCCTCTAGGTCTACATGTATTTGGTACTCCAAGCTCTACCACATCATTAACTACTTGCCACTGATCCTTCCCAGGTATAGTGGCGATTGCTCCATCATACGCCATCCGGTACCTAGATAACATAGTAATAATAACATAGTAGTAATATTACGGTGAAATCATTAGCTTGTAATCGTTTATAAATATTACCTGTAAACGTAGTAGTAATCATTAACATACGTATGCCACAACGGATGCTCCTTCATCCCAATGAAAGATATGGCATGAATGCAAGGAAGTCCTGTTAATTGCCAAACATTACAAGTGCAGTCTCTGCTCTCCTAACTTCAAAAGACTTATCATCTTCACAGAGTGAAGCACGAATTCTCCATTTGCAACCTTGATACGCACATGTAGCAATAACACGTGTCTTGTCACTAGCCTTGATCCTAACTCCAAAATTTTCCTTGATGGCAACTGATCGTAGAGCATGTTTGAAACTTATTGCATCCGGAAAATATGTGCCAACAGCTATATTCTCCATTGTGCCAACTACTAGTTAAGAACTCACCACCTCCTTAAGAGTAGAATTTGATTCATGTCCTTCTAATCCTTGTATTGTAATAACTATCTCAGCACGTAAGTTATTATTAGATACATTTATGAACTCAGTCACCTCAACCTCAGAATTGATTTCTTTGTACTCCTTCAGTGATGTACCAAATATGTAATAATACATATTATATGGATGACCCTTAATCCATGGACATATTCTAGCAATCTCTCCTCTAAGTGTGAAAATTGTGAGTTGTCCCTTCTCAACTTTAACAGTCCTTTGTTTGCCACCATTATACCTCTTTCTATGTTGGTCATTGGTTTGAACCCAGATTCCACCATACTTAAATACAACAGAAATATACTCTTTCTGCTCTTCATATAAATTTTTTTCAATATTGTCACCATATGCCTGCAGTAACAATAGTTAAAATGTTATTTGAACATTAATTAAATCTTGCATATGAATCATTGAACACTTACATAATTGGTCGTCTTAGAAACCATCAGTATTTGCTTCAAATAAATACACAATTTTCTTCAAATTTCTGTTTCAAACAACAAGCAATGCTTATTAATGCCATGTAAGTTTATCCACAAAAGCTACAAAAAAAAAATTATGTTTTATTTGAAAGAAAAAATTTCTGTTTGTTTATCCACAAATGCTACAATGGCACAAATAAAATTTTCTGTTTTATTTGTCTCCTAACTTTTATTTCTGTTTTAAAAATTTCTATTTTTTTTTTTTTAAATTTCTGCTTATATCCACAATATCTATTTAGTGCCATTGTAGCAATGACGAGTTTTCTCTCTTATCCATAAAATCCACAAAATTTCTGCTAATCCACAACTGATACAATTACGAAATTCTGCTTCTTTTTAAAAAATTATATTTTGTTTTCAAAAATCTGTAGTAGTTCGTATTAGTGCCATTGTAGCAACCTCAAGGAAAAACGGCAGAAGACATTACCGTGGAGAGAGTTGCGATCAGCAGCAACTGTTTCGGCTTCAGAAGGTGGAAAACGCGAGACGTCCGACAAAAGGCTCCGACAAAAGGAAATATGAGATACTTAGCAGCAACGGGTATTTCGGCGGGAAGAGATACTTCCGTCAATCCGTCACTGGTATTGGGCGGGATGCAGAAACGTCGTGAGGCAGTGTTAGATGGAGTGGTAGAAACGATGTAAAGTAGGGATTTGAGTGGTATATATGTAATATTAATATATGAGATGTTAGATATGTAAAATATTAAGTATAAAGTGGTATGTATGTAAATTTCCCTATTTATTAATATACTACATAAAATCATCTTTTTCATCTGTTCTAACACAAATTCCTATCCGTCTCTTGTTGTCCCCCGCTCGTTCGCCCACTGCTGTGCTCCACTCCAAACTCTCCTTTCTCAAATCTCTCTTCGCCGCAGAAAACGGAGGCACCACAGTCGTCGGCCGTCTAGGCCATATCGCAGCCAGAGTCTCCGCTCTCAAATCCATTTTCTCCAGTACCGACGACACCAAAACAAAAACTTTTAGATTAAGGCTTGCCATTCTCCACAAGAACATATGGTAATCAGAATCCATGGCGAATGAACCCGTTTCCCATCAGTCCGCAGCCAAAATACTTAGCAAGATTGATTTCACTAAGTCCCTTCTCGCCGTTGAGGCTCAAAGTGATGACCTTTCCTCCTTGTGTTCAAGGTTTGTCGTCGTTGAAAAGGCTTTCTATAGGGGGAGAAGGCGACGGGTTTGGATGGAAATTATGTTCCTCCGTGTGAGCGCACAAAAGATGGGCAAATTATTGCATCAGGTCACCTGACGGAGAGATCCGTTCTCTGTCTACAGTAAAGTGCAGGTAAAGCGCAAGTGTGCTACAGTAACCTGCGCTTTACTGTAGACAGAGAGGATCCGAACGGATCTCTCCGTCAGGTGACCTAATACAATAATTTGCCCAAAAGATGACGGGAGGCGGATAAGGATTTCTAACGGGGTTTAAACAATAGAATAGATGAAAAAGAGAATTTTAAGTGGTATAGTATTAAATATAATAATTTTGGTGATGAATATGTATTTTCAATAATTTTAAATGTTATGTGCGTAAAAATTACAAATTTATAACTTAAAAAAATTTTACACTAAAAATTGCTTTAGAACAGTAAGAAAAGGGTCATGCCTTTTTTTTTTTTACTAGCCCACCTCTATTTCTTGATATTCAATTTTTTAGCTTTGGGATTTATTTTACACACAATTTTATGATTATTTTGAATATGTTTTGAGTTAAAATATTTAATTGTATATTTATTTATAGCTCTTTTTTAGTATTATATGTAATAATTTTCATTAATAAATTGAGCTATGGCCGCTAAAATGATTCCTAATGGGGTTACCAGCATATTCTTAAAAAAAGTCGCTGGCATTAAGTAAACCGTTTGACCTTAACACGAATATTGATGCTTCTTTAATGGTATTTTGAATTTGGATTGAGTTGACCACAGTCCATTCATTGAGAGGTTAGGAAGGGACGGTGGGTTGGTTCATTGATGAAGAATGGGATGCCATGCATGTTAGCCTTCATATATGAAGGTGAGATTATTACGTGCGGAGATCGGTTACAGAAAATCATTCGATTTTGTCTCTGTGAATATTCATCACTGTGTTTTTACTATTCACTGTTACATTTTTATTGTGCTTTTTTTGTTCAGTGAGACAAAGCCGGACATTTTTCCGTGTCTGATCTCCACACGTAATAATATCTCCATATAATATTAGTATATTAGTGAACATTTACATCAGACACGCATTTTATTTACATCATAAGTTTTAAAATGATAATATTTTAATATTTAATTAATATATTTAGTTGAAAGTTCTCTTTTATTTTATTTTATTTTATAGGAAAGCACCCTTTGATGTGAAGTTTTTCATTAAAAGTAATTTAAACTCATAAGGAATTCAATTTTTTATTTTTTTAAATGCTTATTTAACTATATTTCAAAGCTTTGTTTATAATGAAAAATTATTGATCGAGTTTGTATAATTAAGAAAATAAATTATATATATATATATATATATATATATATATATATATATATATATATATATATATATATATATATATATATATATATATATATATATATATATATATATATATATATATATATATATATATATATATAATATGAGATTAAGGCTTCGTTTGGGACGACTTTCTTTCTACTTTTTAAAGCAGCTTTCTAATACAAAATTTTTTTATTTTGTACTAAAAATCTGCTTTAAGAAGCATAAAGAAAGCCGTCCCAAATGAAGCCTAAGATTTTATTTGGGACAACTTTCTTACTACTTTATAAAGCAGCTTTTTACTCTAAAATTTTCTTGAACTTGAAATTTTGATACTAAGAAATTGCTTTAAAAAGCAGTAAAAAAATTACCCCAAATAAAATATAATTTGATCATATTCAAATAGTAGATATTGATAGTAAGAAAAAAAATATTCATGGTGGGGAATTGGAATAACTAAATTATTACTAATATAATTTATTTCTATAATTTTCCTTCACTCTTATATTAATCAGTAATTACTATCTAATACTTTTTCACCTGGTACAAATGCATTGGATTCTAGCTAGAAGATATACACTGATTTTGAATCCAATGTAAATTTTATTTTTCTAAGGAATTTTATCAAATTTTGAGAACTTTTTTGAATAAAGGCTTTGCTATCTCAAATCAAAATCCTCCGAAAAGACAAAATAAATAAATAAATAAATAAATCTTGAGTTAGCAATCGTAATTTTTTATGTTAATGCATTAATTGGTGTTGATAATAATCACCGGAATATTAATATTTATCAGGATTATATTAATAAGATTATCAAGATGCTAATGAAGATTGTCGAATTAGTTGTCGAAGGTTTCGTTTGGAACAACTTAATTTCTTACTTTTTTGTTTTTCAAAATATAATTATACTTTTTTATTTGTTGACTGCTTTTTCGTCGAAATTTATACTAAAAATTTGCTTTCTATAACAATTTTAAAAGTTATTTTCTCTATAGCAGTTTTACAAAACAGTAAAAAAGCTATTCCAAAACACCCATAGAACAAATATGGATGCATAGAATGAAATATTAAAATTTATAGGGTGATATGAGTGTTAAAAATGAAATATATAAGTGATATATTTGATATTAAAATTTTATATGAATGGTAGGAATGTAAAATTTAAAGTTTTAAATTTTATATATGTAAATAACATTGAAATAAAATGGTATGTCTGTAAATCCCTTAAAAATTAATTAATTAATTAATTATGTTACCCATCACTCTTTGATATTCCAAAACACCCGAAACTTTTTGCCGACTCCTGTTGTTGAGTGTTGCGTTAGTAAATCCACTAAAAATTTTGTCTTCGTCTCCTCTCCAAATTAGTCGGCAGCTGCTTTTCAGCAGACAACTTTCTACTGTTCTAACAATTTCCTCTGAGATGTTATGTAAGCTCGATCATTAAAAATGTATTGATTTTATAAGAATATAAAGCAGTAGAACTCTCTATCTGTGGGTATTATTTTTATAATCTTCGGTCATGACAAATATTTAAAAAGTAAACACAGGTTTCCTAAGTTTGCAGATAGCTGGACGGAGGATGGAAGGACGGTAGTCGGCAAACGACAGGGATTAGAAGGACCATTATCTGACGATGGAGTCGAAAGGATCGTTGTCGGTGGGTGACTGTGGTTAGAAAGATCGTTACCGGTGATGGAGGTCAGAAGGGACGTAGTCGGCGGGTGACGGTGGTAAAAAAGATAATAGTCAAGCGAGGGTGGTTGGAATGACCGTAGTTGCGGCGGGCGACGGAGGTCGAAAGATCATAATCAGCGATGGTGGTCGGAAGAAAATCTAGTGACAATCGGTGGCCAGGTGTAAGTCCGACAATAATTGGTGGGCGAAAGTCCGATAATAATAATCAATGGTCGCGTGGTGGTCGAGGAGGAGTTTGGTGCAAAAAGAGATCTCATAATTCTCTTCCTCTCATCTCTTCTCTTTGTTCCTTGCTTGGCTATCAATGAAGAATAAGGGGTCTATTTTTAATTTTTTGGGAGTGATATGACCAGTAAATAAGAAAAAGATTAAGGACGTGTTGAGAGTGTTTTGAATGGACAGCCGATATCGACTCGCTTGATTATAGACCGTTTATCAAGTATTTGAGTGCCTTGATGACCTCAGAAAATCAACAATCTTGGGCTTGTTGGATTCATCTCGTCAAGTTGATTGATTTGACTATAAGCATGTCACATTTATAAATCGTTTGATCATCAAATTTATAGTTTAAACCTTTCAAATGCGCTTCGGGTCTTCGATTTGGACCCATTCTAGCTCGCACTAAGTTGAATTTGGTGTCGTTGGGTTCGCCTTTTCGAGACTTTAAGTCCTACAAAAAATTTGCTAAAATCAAAGTTCAAATGATTCTAAATTTAAATTAAGAAGTTTCAACTTAATTTTGCCTCGAGATTTGTTCTCAATCAAGATAATTTTTTTATGATATATCAAAAAGTTATTATAAAAGCTGCTTTTATGTAAACTTTTTTCTAAAAAAATCAGCAAAAAAGCTATCGGCTAAATAAAAATTATGATTGTGGTCAGAAAAATAAAGCATTAAAAAGTTATCACAAACAAAGACTTAGACTTTCTTTTGAGACAACTTTCTTATTGCTTTCAAAGCAGCTTTTAAGTACAAAAATTTATTAAACTAAAATTTTTTAGATTAAAAAGCTATTTTAGAAAGCTTAAAGAAAATGATCTCAAATAAAACCTTAGGCTCTTTTTTTTTAATAAGTATCTCAATACATCCTTAATGTTTATTAATTGTAAGTAAAATATAAGAGGAGCTTTAAATATGTAGGGATGGGACATATTATCGAAGAAGGGCATAAGAATACTTA
Source organism: Dendrobium huoshanense (assembly GCA_016618105.1). Taxonomy (NCBI): domain Eukaryota; kingdom Viridiplantae; phylum Streptophyta; class Magnoliopsida; order Asparagales; family Orchidaceae; genus Dendrobium; species Dendrobium huoshanense. The sequence continues at coordinate 31,519,986 of CM028349.1, read as the reverse complement.
ATTTGCAGGCCAAATTATACATAAGAGAATTATTATTAAGTTAAAGAATGTTAAATGTAAAATAGAAATTTATAACATTTAATCTTAATCAACCCGAAAGCACTTTTATTTAGGGAAGGGAATGTAAATAATTAATGCTATGGATGTCAACCTCTGTGCCACAACAACAATTTGAAACTCATCAACAATCGCACTTAAATTAAAATATCCAAAGGAAAACACACAATAGTAATTGACCTCTAAAACACAAGAAATCAAGAACCACAATCACAAACACAAAAGAAGAAGATTAAAAGGTACCAAACCCATCTTTTCACATCTGATACAAGAAGAAAAAGCCATCAGTCCAGAACAGAGAAACAAACAACAACTCAAAGACCCTAAAGCCTAAAGCTAAGGCATGAATGCATGATACACACATACAAGTTCGAGAACAACGTGATCATTCGAATATCTTAATCAACCTGAAAGCAATTTTATTTAGGGAAGGGAAACACTTTTTTAATGTTGTGCATTTTGATAACTTGACCAGTAATATTCTTAAATTATAATTAATGGAGCCATTCGATGGAGCTTGGCTAAATGATTTTCTTGTTCAAATTTTTCACGTAAAATATTTTGAATCTCCTACACATTACTCTCAATTCAAACTCCACTCCTCTCTACAGTCTGCTCCAGAACATAGAGCTTAATCTCAGTCGTTTAGCTTCGACAAACTATCAAAGATAATCACCATTAGATGTACTTTATTAGTCTTTATATACATATGTATTTACTGTTGATGCAGGGTCTTTTAATAATGAATGAGAAGATACATGATAGCTGAATGCTGCTTTTGATCATTGTCATACGGTAGAAGTATACTTTCTTCTACCTTCAAATTCGATATTCTAACATGGTATTAGAACACATGTAGCTTCACAACATCGAATGGACAACACTGATTCCTCCTCATCCAATGCTAGCATATATATATGCACCTCAACTCAAGCCTATAAATAGCCAGTAATAAAAAGAGCCAATAACATCTCATAATTCTGCATAAATCTTATGTTCCTCGCAGTTTAGTAAAATTTCAAAACTTCTCACTATAAACTCTCTCCGTCTCTCTTCTTATTCTTTTTTTTAGACATTTAGGTCAATTAAGACAAATTCACATACACATCACATTCGTAAAACTTAAATCAAAGACCTCCTAGTTGATAGTCAAAGTTCCTAATCAAGATGAGTTGTACCTCTCTTCTTATTCTTTTTAGTAAAACCCTAACAAATTTGATCAGAATTCTCTTACCTAATCTTCCCCTTATTTTAATCAACAAGATAATGCTTTGTGATTAATGTCTTAATCACTCACATGCCACATCCATAGATAACGGGAAGGCCGAAGGCAAAATCTCATGCAATGGCAACACGTACCCTCTACGTACCCACTGCGCCCTTTAAGCCTCTGATTTTTTAATCGCAATGCGACAAATTTTGGTTCAGTAATATTTAATAGAATAAACCGAATTGATGTAATCCGGTTTGAACCATTAATTCGTAGGCCCGGTCCAACCGTTTCTTGCAGGATTTTATCAGTTTTCGAAAAATATTTGAATTTTTATTTATAAAAAGTTATTGTATAATAAATTTTACTATAATTTACAGTATATTCTGTATTCTTGTATTTATTATTGAAAGTTAGAATATCTGATGCCTAAATATTTATATTTATTTATCTAACATCATAATTTTTTAATTATATAAAATATATCACTAATATTAATTTTTTTAAATTAATAATTTTTTATATATAATACATTTAATATAATTTAAAAAATAAAAAATATCTAACTTTTAATTTTATTTATGTAATACTTTAATTTAATAATTATATAAAAATATCACTATAATCAATTTAATTAATATAAAATATATATCTTTATTCATATTTATTGATAAAATTATTATTATTATTTTAAGATAAAATTAGATAATTATTTTGACGATTATACTGGACTTATCTGTTCGGTGGAATCAATGATGATGTGACCCAACGGTAAAATCAGTTTGAATTTTATCAACGTAGCTCACTTCATTCATAGATTGCTAATGAGAGATTTTGGATTCGAAGCTATAAAAAATCCCAAAAGATTTGACCTTCATCGTTGCTTCTTTACCGACCTCAGCTAGCACCGAGTGAAGAGATGCCCCTCGTGGACAAGTGGAAGCAGCTTCCTGGAAAAACCATCAGTTCCTTGGGAGGCCAGCCTCTGTGTTTTCTTCGTCATTTTGTGGAGGATTTGATGATGATCAACATCAATGAGAGATTCAATCAGCCTAATGACTCTTAATTTGTTTGGAGAAAATTCTCAGATTAGACGTCAGATATTTTGTGGGGCTTTTTTTCTTATGGAATATTACTTTTTTTTGTTCTCTAGACAAAAACTATTATGTTCGAAGTCTGGATCATTTAGATTTATGAGAGTACACGGTAAATATATACTAAATAAACAGTTTTGTATGATTAGTTGCATTTGTTGTGCATCCTCATAAAATTCAGACGTATCTTATTTTCAGACTCTGTACGTAATAATCTTTCATGCTCTAGATTTCATTTTGATACATTTTTTTTTAGAGTGTGATATTTTTTATTGTCTTATATAATACAAGAAGATAGTGTGATGAACACACTTTTGGTTTGACGTTTTATGTGAAGGTTATGTCACGAATTATAGATAAGGTTGTCTTCTTTTGTATTCTCTCATTGCAAGCTAGGACTTTGACTAGTTAAAATGTATGGTTATGTAACATAAAGGTTAAGTCAATCAATTTAGTTTAAAGTGACGTTTCCTGTAATATAATTAGCTTTAAAATGATTATACCTAACATTTTACTTTACAAACATAGAATTTTCAAATAAAGTTTTAGGGTTTGTGTGGGGAGAGATTATTACATGTGGAGCTCGGACGGGAAAACCATTCGAATTTTATGAGGGTATACGGCAAATACAAAAAAAACTATGTATTTGTTGTGAACCCTCAAAGAATTCGGACGGTTCTCCCGTCCGGACTCTGCACGTAATAATTCCTCTTCTGTGGGAGAGTTTTTTTTTTTAATTTTCAGACCTCAATCACAGGTCTATTTGGCAATAATTTTTATGTTATTTTAAAAAAATCTCTACGCTAGAAAGCTGCTTTTTATAGTAGCTTTTAAAATAATTATTTTCCCTTAACAAATTTGCAACCATCTTTATATATATATATATATATATATATATATATATATATATATATATATATATATATATATATATATATATGAAAGAGGAGAAGGATAGAGGCCGAGAAAGAAGACAGAGCGGGATAAAGGAAATATTAAAGAGGGAAAATTATATTCAAATCTTGTAACAGATACAATGGTTAAATAGAGAAATAAAGAAATAATGTACTACAGGTACAGGTTAAGTAAAGCTAATCCTAACTAATCCTTTATATCGTCCCTCAAATTAAGTGTTCGGTGAATGAACAGTTAATTTGGAACGTAGTAGCTCGAAGCGTGTTTGTCCAAATGGCTTTGTGAGGATGTCGGCGATCTGAGCCTGAGAAGAAATGTGTTGAATTTGAATGCTGCGATCCGCGATGTGCTGTCGAATGAATTGGTAATCTATCTCGATGTGTTTCGTTCGAGCATGGAAAACCGGATTCTTGGCGATGGCAATTGCAGAAATATTGTCACAGTGAAGGACGGTGGGAGAGGACTGAAAGAGCTGGAGTTCTGATGCAAGACGCTTGAGCCAAATGACCTCCGAAGTGGCAGCCGACAATGCTCTATACTCTGCTTCAGTTGAAGATTTTGCGACGGTCACCTATTTCTTAACCGACCAGGAGATAAGATTCGAACCCATGAAAGTACAGTGGCCAGAGATGGATTTGCGGTCGGATATGTCTGCCGCCCAATCTGCATCCGCGTATGTCTGAAGAGTGGTGTCTCTGGCGACAATTGGAAGGCCGTGCGACTGAGATCCTTTGATGTAACGCAGAATGCGTTTGAGTTGTGAGAAGTCGGCGTTGGTAGGATTCTGCATGTGTTGGCATACTTGATTGATTGCATATGCTATGTCAGGTCGGGTGATTGTTAGGTACTGAAGAGAGCCGGCAATTCGTCTGTACTGTGTCGGATCGTGGAAGGGTTCATCAAGCTGTTGCGGATGTCGTCCTGCCGGAGTAGCTTGAGTGGAACATGGTTTGCAATCCATGAAACCAGTTTCTTGTAGTAGTTTAGAGGCATAGTGTGCCTGAGTAAGAAAAAAATCCAGAGTTAGTTCGATTGATTTGAATGCCTAAAAACAGATTGATTTCACCGAGCTGTTTGAGAGCGAAGTGAGTGTGTAGGTCGCCGAGTAGTTTGTTGATGTGCTCCGGTTGATTTCCTGTAATAAGAATGTCATCGACATAAAAAAGTACACAAATAAAGATTTGATTGTTATTGTAAATGAGCAAGGATGGATCAGAGTGGCTAAACCCGAAACCGCGCGTGCGAAGAAAGTCCGTGATTTTCTGGAACCATTGCCTAGTTGCCTGTTTGAGGCCATATAAGGATTTGCGTAGTTTGCAAACAGCATTCGGTTGAGTGGGGTCTTCGAATCCCCGCAGCTAAGTCATATAGATGTCGTCAGGAAGATCACCGTGAAGGAACGCGTTGGATACATCCAGCTGATGAATTGGCCAGGCGCGGTTGATGGCAAGGATGAGAAGCATTCGAATGGTTGTAATCCGAGCTATAGGACTGAATGTTTCAGTGTAGTTGTCTCTGAGTATTTGTTCGTAGCCAAGAGCCACGAGTCTTGCCTTATAGCGATCGACCGTGCTGGAGGGATTGAGCTTCGTTTTGAAGGTCCATTTACACCCGAGCACACGTTTGTTCGGTGGCCTGGGAACAAGATTCCAGGTTTGCTGTTTTGTTAAAGCTTTGAATTCTTCGGCCATGGCATCCTGCCAGTGCTGTATTTTGCTGGCTTGAGTATAGGTGGTCGGAGTAGAGGTGTTGACACTGTTGCTGTGTAAAGAGAAGATCTGTCGAGGTTTGGTGATGCCAGATTTCGAGCGAGTCTGCATCTGATGAGAGGGAGGAATGGTAATGGTTTCGGCAGCAGAATTCTGTTCTGTCAAATTGGGGATAGGAGGATTGGGAGGTGTTGACTGAGTGGGGAGCATTTGAGTAGGAGAGGTTATCTGGGGTGTGGACGTTGTAACGGATGCAGGAACAAGAAGATGTGGATTTATAATGTGGGAGACGGAATGATGATTTGTGGTGTGATCAGTTGGCTGAGTGAACGGGAAGACGTTTTCTTGAAAGTCCACATGCCGAGAGAGGTGTATTTTGTTAGTGTTCAAGTCGTAGCATTTGTACCCCTTATGATTGGGTGAATAACCTATGAATATGCAAGGATGCGAGCAGGGAGATAGTTTGCTGGTGGTGTAGGGACGAAGCCATGGGTAGCATAAGCACCCGAAGGTTCGTAGGTGGGTATAATCCGGAGAAGTGTTGTACAGCATCTGGTGAGGAGACTTTAGATTGATTGCAGTTGCAGGAAGACGATTGATGAGGTAGTTTGCCGTGGACACCGTGTCCGCCCAGAATTGATCAGGAAGACGAGACGCTATTAGCAGCGTTCGGCTGAGCTCCAAGAGATGTCTGTGTTTCCTTTCTGAGAGTTCGTTCTGTTCTGGAGTATGCGGACAGCTGAGCTGATGCTGGATGCCGTGCTTGTTGAGATAGGCGGTGAATTCGTTGCTTAGATATTCCCCGTCGCCGTCCGTCCGGAGAGTTTTAGGTGTAGTCGAGAATTGATTTTGAAGAAAGCTGCATAGCGTTAGAAATTTGGAAAACGCTTCGTGCTTATAATGCATAAAATAGATCCAGGTGAACCGAGTATAATCATCGATAAAGACTACATAGTAGCGAAAGCCGTTTATCGATGGTTGATTAGTCGGTCCCCAGATATCGGAATGAATTAGCTCAAACGGACGAGATGATGAAGTAACGCTTTTATTGAAAGAATGTTTATGACTTTTCGCCATTTTACAAGATTCGCAGAAATAGTCAGTAGGAACACGAGAAGAATTGGGCAGAGAAGAAGCTAAAAAATTGAAAATTCTATTGTTGGGATGGCCTAAACGGGCGTGCCAAGTGGACGACGATGTGGTAGTCGTTTGAAGAGCAGTAACCGTCTGAGCTGGAGCGATTTGAAGAGCGTAGATCCCGTTAAGCAGACGACCACGAAGAAGGGGTTGATGGTCCTGAATATCCTTAATTACGAAACCATTATAGTCAAATGTTATAGAAACAGAGTTATCCTTGGTTAATTTAGAAACGGATAAGAGATTGTGGGTGAGTGCAGGAACGTGTAGAAGATTACAGAGATGAAGCTTACGAGAGGAATCCGGTAAAGGAAGCTGGCCGTAATTCTGTATTGGAACAGTATTGCCGTTTGCAACAGAGACGAACTCAGAGCCGTTGTAAGCGATGGGAAATTGAACGTTCGAGGCATCTGACGTCATGTGGGACGACGCTCCAGAGTCAAGTCCCCAGGATTGAGTTGTCGAAGGATTAGATTGAGCAAGAAGAGCTCTGGGTGCGTTTGGAGCTGAGGGGTATAGGAAAGATTGCAGCGATGCCAACAGTTAGAGGCAATATGACCTATCTTGTTGCAAATTTGGCAGATCGGGCAAGTGCTGGTGTTGCTGCTGGGTGGGAGAGCTGGATCCACTGTAGTCGTCAGACGGAAGCCGTTGTTCCGAGTTTTGTTGAAGCGCCTATTGTTCTTGTTTCTGGACTGATTAGTGGAGGTAACATGATACGCAGCAGTAGTAGAAAGCTGGTCTTTCTTGATATCCTGATTGATATGGATTTCCTCTGAAATGAGGAGAGAGTAAAGAGCATCCAAATCGGTCGGAAGGGAAGAAGACCGTATGTAAGTTTTGAACTAATTGTATGAGGGCGGGAGACCATTTAGTATGTACAGAACAATGTCTTCTGGATCAACCTTGGTGCCAGATGCCACGATATTATCTACGATGGTCTTTACCTGAGCCAAGTACTGCTGCATCGTAAGATTGTTCATCTGGATGTGATGCAACTCGTTCTTGAGTTGAATGATGCGGGAGCGACTGGAGGACTGCAGCCGACGTTCAAGAACGGTCCAGACTTCATGAGCCGTGGCAGAGGTGATGACGTAGGGAAGGATGGCCTGTGAGATCGACGAAAAGAGAGCGGAAATCAGATTGTTGTCGATGAGCCGCCAGTTGGCATGATCGACAGAGGTCGTGTCGGTAGGCGGAAGCGCTTTGCCTGTAAGATGGTCGGCGTAACCGTTAGCAGAAAGGTGCTGAACGATCTGAGTACGCCAGATGGCGTAGTTGTCGGCGGTGAGGGGATTCGGGATCAGGTTCTTGATGTTCGAGATAATGAATTTCAATGTCGCCGGAAGAACAAGCTCTTGGCGTTGTGCAGCAGCGAGTGTGGAGGAAGCGGGATGGAGGGTAGAAGACGATTCTTGATCCCCCATGATTGGCTCACTGATACCATGAAAGAGGAGAAGGATAGAGGCCGAGGAAGAAGACAGAGCGGGATAAAGGAAATATTAAAGAGGGAAAATTATATTCAAATCTTGTAACAGTTACAATGGTTAAATAGAGAAATAAAGAAATAATGTACTACAGGTACAGGTTAAGTAAAGCTAATCCTAACTAATCCTTTATAATATATATATATTTGAAATTAGAATAACATATTTATTATAATTATCACACTTTTATAGATCTAATAATTCAAATTTATTTATGAACATAAGAATTTCTAAAAAAAGTAGAGTTATAGTGAAATAAATTAGTGATAATTCTTGAAAAATAAAGGCACAAAAACACTTATTATAAGTACTATATTTTTTTCATTTAAAAAAGCCGCTCATCAAATTTTTATAGTTATTATATTTTAATGAATCTGGTTATTAAAATTATAAAAAAAATATAGCCTAAAAAATAAAATAGTAAAAAAAAATCTCAAATGAATCCTAAATTTAATCACTAGTTTTCTTTATTGAAATGTGTATATCAGAATTATCCCAACAAACAACTTATTAGTAGCTTTAATCAATTATTCATATCGTTAAGTTTATGATAACATTTATGTTTATTTTTGACTGTTATCTATTTTTTTATTAGTAATATTCCATCTTTATCTTTGGTCAGTGTCAAGACATATTCATGCCGGTAGAAGAGAAAAAATTTTGTTGTCTTAACATTTGTATGAAGATCCATCCCGCACACACAAATAAGAGTGTAAGAGTTATAATATTATTTTGATCTGACCAAACGATATGACATTATTACTAATTAGAAAAGGATTGATTTTTTTTTTCTGATGATTCAAACTAGGGGTATAGATGAGTCGAGTCGGCCCGAACTCGGTCCGCTAATAAGCTGATGAGTTATCGAATCACAAGCTCGAGCTTAGTCAAATTCGAGCTCGTATATTAAATGAGATCAAGTTTTAGCTTGTTGAGACTCGACTTCGTTGGCTCTCGAGCAAATTCGATTAGAAACTTTAATGTTTGGCTAAATCTATAACTTTCTTATTCCTTTAAGACAAACAATTATAACTAGATCATTCAATGGTTCAGCATGCTTAACAAACCACTGCTTTCTGCATATGCCACTCTTACAAAATAGGATGAATTATTCTTTGTGGACGCCGAACGATGTCTAGAGCCCAATGAAAATGCGTCACATCACCCCTACTCAATACCGCGGCTCGGTACTGGATGACATGGCTGCACCTAATTGACCTCTGGACGATAAATTGTGTCTGGTGCCTGTACAGAATAATCTATCCCAAAATAGAGTCTGCTACTACAATCCCTCCCTCCAAATACCAGACTTCAAAAAGATATATCAAGCCAACATACAATATCAAAATATATTGCTTGTTACAACACAAACACAACAACTTCAGATTACAAAGTAGATTCAGATTACAAAGAATTATTTTGTTAAAAAGATTACTCATTCTTCTCCTCTTTCTTGGTATTTTCAGCACCAAAACCTCTGTAAGGAGCAACATGGTATGCATATTGTTGGATGACAGAAAAGAAAACCATCTCAAGAATTACTAATACGTTCTGTATGGCTTCCTGAATATGTTCTACATCCAGCCAGAAATGATGTGATTTGATAACTCCAGCAGAGACCAAGACATCAAGCGCCAATCCCTGCCATCAAAGCACCAATTAGTTTGCTTTTTCAGGGAAGTAATTAATTATTAGCACTGGGAAGTTTTACAACAACAATAATAAATCTTTTATCTTACTATGAGGGATTGGATATTAGCACTGAAAAAAAAAATACATAAGATGTAGTAGGGCTGTCAAAATCGGGTCATGGTTCAGGTTCGGGTCCAACTCGGAATTGACCCGACACTGTTCGACACAACGCAAAAACGGGTCTATTTTTTCGGACCAGAACCTGACCCGCTTCGGGTTCGGGTCAACCCAAACCTGACCCGCAACATTTTGATCAGAAGAATGATGGGAATTCGCTCGCTGCAATGCCTCCTTTGTTGTTGTTTGACTACGCTCCTTGGACGACATTCCCTTCTAGTTGGATCTGAAGTTGCAACATTTTGATCGGAAGCAACGATCCCTGCTATTCGATTTCACTCCTTGGACGACGTTCCCTTCCGGTCGGACGGGAGTTTGCTTGTTGGCTCCTTCGTTGTTGTTCGACTTTGCTCCTTGGAAGATGTTCCCTTTCGATCAGATCGAAAGTCGCAACATTTTGATCAGAAGGAACGACGGGAGTTCACTGTTGTTCGACTTCGCTCCTTGGACGACGTTCCCTTCCCGTCGGAAGGGAGTTCGCTCGTTGGCTCCTTCGTTGTTGTTCGAGTTCGCTAGTTGTGAAGGATTTCAGTTAAAACCGGGTTAATTTCAGTTTTATGGTATTTCGGGTTTCTGGGTCAACCCGAACCCGACATGAAATTCAAAACGGGTCAAAAATCAGGACCCCCGACCCGTTTCGGGTTCAGGTTGACCCGAACCCGAAATTTTTGTGTCGGATTCAAGTCGGGTTTTCGGATCGTATCAAATATTAACACCCTCTGTAGGAGTTCACGTGAGAGAGCAATCTCATGCTTTTTTATTTTCATTTTTATAATGAGAACAAAAAATATAATAACTTCTTTTAATCACCAGGCAAGAGTCCAAGTTTGTTGCCTTGACCTCGAATGTGCAAGAGTATTATCTCCACTACAAAATAAAGAATTTCAACAATATTTATATTTTATACTCGTTATCCAGGAGCTACTTCAGCAGGCATTATCATCATTAAACTAATCCCAAGTATTTGAGGTTTTGCTTTATGAGTTCTTAATCTGCATTCATTACTCTTTAGAACAACATGGGGTCATCGTCATCATGATAAGCACTATGATGCACAGACACGAACACGGTGACCCGGACACGACACGACACGGGACACGTCAATTATTGAAAATATAAGACACGGACACAGGTTGGACACGGTATTATAGTTTTTATATTTTAAAAATAATATATAAAAATTGAATAAGTATAATTAAAAAAAAATAATAAATCATTTAACTATAATTTATGCTTAAAATGATTAATATTAGGATATCAAGAGTCGGCCATCAATGTTGATTATCAGCCATTGAGAGAGGAGAAGACAATGCTATCGAGACTCGGGCATTGATGTTATGCAGTAAATATTAGTCGTCAATGTTAAGAGGGTGTTTATCGTCGATGTTGAGAGAGTGTTGGTCGTCGATGTTGAGAAGACGCTGGACAAAGATGAGATGTCAAGTTGTGGGTGTAGAAATTGCTAGCATCGAGCATCAATATAAAAACAACATCTGACTTTGATATGGAGATCGTTTTGAAATGTTGATGTTGTAACGACGCCAGACATCGATGTTGAGATGCTATCGGGCATTGTTGTGAAATCAAAGTTGTAACCCGCCAAAGAGATATGAAAATGAGAATATTCGATGAATGGGGTATCAAGTGCGGACGATTGATTTGATATTTTGGATAAGAAATAAGAAACTTAATTTTTATATTTTAAATAAGTAAAATTTTTAAATACAAGAATTATATTTAAAAAAAAATCATAAAATATTTAGGATAAGTGTGTCGGACACGTGTGTCCAATTTATATTTAATATTTTTTTAATTGGACACGTTTTCGGCGTGTCTGACACATGTCGGACGCGTGTCGTGTCGGATATGTGTTGGACACTGCACGCCTCTTTGAGGAGAAGTGTCGGTGCATCATAGGATAAGCATCATCCACCATTTGGGATGCGCTTTATGAATGCCCCTTCACCTCTTAATGCTGAGTGCTACAAATGGAATTAAATTCTATATTTCTATTATTTATAAACATTTATGCATAAATTTTAATCATGTTACTTTTAGTATACACTTTTCCTTCCTAATTCTTTCACATTAATCATAACTACCAATATTATTATAGCATCTTTTATCTCTAGTTTACAAATTTATACAATAAAATGGTTGCCTGACGTTAGAAAACACAATTTGAAAAATAATGAAATTCATTAATTATTCATTTGATTAGATGTAATTAGATACCAATATTAATTTTAAGCTTCATAAACTTTCTGTCTTTCTCAAAGCTCCTTCACATGTAATGATTTCATTTTAAGTGTTATCAAAATGAAAATTAAGCCGTTGTCAAAAAACCAATGCATGTTTATACATATATTTTGAAATCTGAGATAGAAATAATTGAATAAGCAGAAAAAAAAATAACGAGAATAGCATTTACCTGCCAAAAACTGAAGAAAACAATTCCTTTTATGCACAAGAACTTTGCCAGAGGTTTGTGAGGGGCTAACTCCTTCGCAAAGACATGGTAAAAGAGCACTAGCGAATACAGCGCCATTGAAACAGAGATGTTAAGTATGAAGTTGAATGTCCAGCGAAGCCAGCTCGGATAAAACCCAACTAGCTCAAATAAAATCATCAGAATAGAGCACACTGGCCGAATCACCACAAACTGCCATGTCCAGATCTTGAGAAGCTTCAGCGTATGATGTTCTAGCCTCAATTTCCGTGGCTGCATTTCAATTAGTAAGAAATTAAGCTATACTTGTCAATTGATACTGAAGAATAATGTTACCACAAGCAATAAAAAGCTATCTAGCGATGAATATTGACAATGTCATAGTTAGTTGTGCTGGTGGATTAACAGAAGAAATCTGTTAGACCGGTTCATTGGACCGGTCCAGCCGGTCCACGCGAGACCGGCCTAGGCGAAACAGAGGCGGAATGTACGCCTCTTTCGATAGCCGACCACACCGCAAGCGCCAAACGAGCATTTTAAGAAGGATTTTTGGAGGGAAATTTGAATGTAGGGACCTTAGGGATTTCCTTTTGATTTGCATGCATTAAATAGTTTGTTTTCCTAGGGTTAGGCATCTTGAATTTGGCTGAAATTTGAGATCTCTTAGATTTAAGTTTTCTTTTGGGCTCTAGCGATGTCTAGAGATTTGTGAGAGATCAATCCTCTTCTCGAACAAAGGATCAATTGTATCTTGGTATTTTACATTCCCCTTTCATCAAATAATACAAATTATCTACTATTTTGTAGTTTTGTGTGTATTTTTGTGTAGAAGCTCACTGTTTTCCGAAGATTGATATGAAATACTTGAGATCCACAAGTGTTTCCTATCAAAATCTAATATCAAGTTCAATTATTTGAGTTCAATAAGGAGAAGCGTTTAAGTAATTAAACGGCCATATTTCAGAATTTGAATTCACAAATTCACTAGCTTTGGATATTCAAGTTGAAGGCATACCAGGAAAAGAGAAACAGGAAATGAGTGATGTATCTCCCTTCCTTTGATTTCATCTGGCACTATGTTCTTACTGAGTGAGATGTTAAGATAACTATACATCAAAGCCAAGAATTTGGCAATTACCTGCAAATTGTATAATAAAATTTATAAAATAAATTTTTTATAGCATGGAAAAGAAAATATTCTTACCAATGCCTCGTAGCACTCCTTAACGGAGTCCAAGAATGTGAAGAAGGCTTTGCTCCCCTGGATATCAAGGAGACCAACAAAGGAATCAATAGCATACAGAGGAGCCATGAGTATTATGATGATTATTGCCTTTTGTTCCTTTGGATTCTTCCAAAAGAAAAGATGTTGGGATAGAAGCTGCACAGTAAAATGCATCGTCAACATTACTCCGCCAGCTGCAGCCAGCAGAGTAAGAGTCCCTGGGTCCATCTTTGTCAAATCCATCCCTGGAAACATGATTCTCAATGGAAGCTCAATATCTGTAAAAGCAGCAGCTTTAGGGTAATCATAAATGGCATAATAATCAAATAAAATTGAATGACCTCAGTAAAGACACAACTTTAACGGTTAAAAGGAACGAACATGTTTAGTTCTATATTGAAAAAAAGTTTGTCACTTCGACTCCCTTCTTTTCGGACAAAATTCAGGTGGGAAACGCCAAAAATTTGGCAATTTAATAAACTAACCTCCAAGAAAAACAAATGAACCAACAAATTCATGTATTTGCATGTATCACGATCATTGAAAATTTAGTGAAAAAAAAAATGTTGTGCGCTTTGAGATTTTGGTGGTATAATTATAAATATTAGTAACGGGTGTTAGTTTTACAAATTTTATAGGGGAAATTATCCAAAATTCAATAAAATTTTCCTCATTGTGATATGTTATGGATCGCTATACAACATATCAATTATGTTAGTTATAATGTATGGAAATCAATCATTCTCGCCGTGAGGAATGTCTAATATGAATTTTTCCTGTTTCCCAATGGATGTGTTTTGGCTGTGAGCAAATTGAAGTGGGATATTTGACAAGGATTTGTGCTGAGGAGAGTGTGGAAGGGATAAGATGTTGGTTGTTGGATTTGTGGGTTGGAGATTCTTGTAATGAGGTAGTCAAACTCTTAATGTGGAAGTGTCACCAGGATCAAGAGAGATATGATAAACACAAAAGAGAACAGATAACACAAAAGGCACTAAGATTTGCATGGTCCAACTTCAACCAAGTCCATGTCAGCGAGAGTAAGAAGATAATTCAATCAATTAAAATAATAGCTAGAAGCAGGGTGCATAATAAGTACACTCAACTTCTTCTCCCAAACTCACTCACAAAACTAAGCAGTCCCACAATTAAACTTGTGTGCAAGATTTCCAGACATGAAGCCTTCTTCTAACACGCACTCGTTTCGGCTTCACTTGGAGCAGCCTTTTCATTGTTTTTTTCCGTACGAGAAGTAGCCAATAAAAAATCGTGTCAACTTGGATGATAATTTTTTACACAGCTTTTCCAATTATTTGCTTTAGAAAAGTTGCTTTTAGGAAAATATAATTGAAACTATGGCCGGAAAATTAATTTTGAACATCAAATATAGAGAAGCAATAGCCACCCCAAACAAAGCCTTAGTCTCCACTCCGCCAATCAAAGCCAAGTTGTTGACAGTACGAGTGCAAACAAAGTTGCAAATAAATGAACAGAACTTTTTTCGAGTTTGATTTGTTGATGTTTTCATTATTCATCTTCAATTCATGTTTTTCTATATTTTTGTATCCAATTCAGTATTGTTTGACATGCTAACAACATAAATGAACACAACTAAATAGAGATTTTTATTATTTTTTATTTAAAAAAAAAAAAAAAAAAGATTACTCCATAGAAGAACAAAACATAACGCCATATACAACTACTACACCATGGATTAAATTTTGCATTATTTTCAAATAGAGATTTATATTATTTAGAATAAAAAGAAAAAAAAATAAAAAAGATGTCACCATACAAGAACAAAACTTAACATCATATAAAATGACTACACCAAGGGTTTATTATTGCTTTATTTTCACCAAAATATTTGCACATACATAATAGTTAATAATATTCATTTTAATAAACTTATAACACGTGAACTGATGTGAAACGGGTAGGAAGGTTTGCTACTTTGGAGGATTTCAGCCAGCCGAATGTTCACAATCCCAATTTTCCCAAATAGGATCAATGAAATCTGGAATTCACTTAATGATGCTCTTGAACAATAGATGGCAAGGAAGAATTTCTCTTATGCAATCATGTAGGGAGAAGAGACCAACTCAAAACCTGAAATAAGTTTCAGGTTTTGGTGTGTAGAGGGGAGGACGTTGGGGGAGAAAAACTCAGGATTTTGGGCTTTGGACAGCCTTAGAACTCTCATGACAGCAAAATAAATCCAGCAGGGGGCTCAGCTTCAGCAGTCATGGGAAGGATTTAATGGAGGAGAATGGAGTTACGGGAATTGGGAAGTTATGCCAGCAGGGGCGGATGAAGGTCTGACGTGAAGCTGGCAGGAAATTAGGGAGTATTTCCTAATTCCAATTCTCAGATTTTGGAAACTTACTTAAAGGTTTTGGCTGAATTTGAATTATTTCCTAAACTTGGATGGGAGGTTTCGGAAATAATAGCAATTGAAATCCCATGGGGAGAGGGGAAAATCTCAGATTTTGAAATTATTTCCAAAGAGCTTTGAGTGAATGAGAGAATTAATTAGGAGCATTAATTGGCTCTTAATTAAGCAAAGGAAGGAGGAAGAGGGGCCGGCCTAGGAGAGAGGAAGGGAGAGGGGTTTCATTTCAAATAAGTGGGCCCCAATTACTTAAGTGAATTAATCCTTAAATCTGAAATTAAATTTCAGATTTAAGGCTGCGATTAATTCCTTAATTAAAGGGAGGAAATTGAGGGGGCATTTAACTCCTAATTCAAATTTAAATTTTGAATTGGAGAGTTAAATCCTTCCAAATGTGGATCAAACCCAATTAGGAAAAATTTCAAATTTGAAATTTGAAATCCAAAATTTGTCATCGGTTTATGATTTCAATTGAGCACTTTCCAAAAATGGGTGAGCTAAATTAGGAAAGAAATTTGAATTTCAAATTTTGAACAATTTGAATTTCAAATTAATTCCTAATATCATGCACTCCTAATTAGGAAATCCAAGGAGAGAGGGGAAAGGATGAGGCCGGCGGCTAGGGAGCCATGGCCGGCGATTTGGAGGAATTCCTGGAGGGGTGGCCGGTGGCTTTTGGTGAGCTCGGTATGGAGGTTTGGCCGAGGGGTTGAGAGGGGAAGAGGAAGAAAGACGATGGCTAGGAACAAAAGAGGGAACAAAAACAAAAACAAAGAAAGACAGAGATAACTAACGAACTCACAAAGAGATCGTAAGAACCGCGAACCTCGGACTCTTCCAAAGATTGACGGGTATTGCTTTTGCCCTCACCTTGGACTTTCCATAGAACTCACATAGAGATCTAGAAGAGTTGAACTCACCAAGAGATCAAGAAAATATGAACTCACAAAGAGATCAAAAGTAGAAATTTTCATTCATCATAATCATCATCCTAATACAAGAGAATGAGCCTCTATATATAGGCCTCAAGAGAAATTAAAAGACACATTTGCCCCTTGGGCTTACATAAGACAAGAGGGTAAAAAGGGAAATTGCGAAACTAAATTAAAATACACTTAATAAATGAAAATAAAACAAAGTGATCTCGGTCGTCGATCTTTAGCTCCTCCTCGGATTGGCATGGACGGTTGGATGTCCGCATCATGAACAATGTTTGTTTGTGTTTGATTCATAAAGCAATCAAGCCTATATATTAAGTTCATCTTTGTCTCATTAGTTAACAAACAAGATAAAAATGAGTTACTAAACAAGCCAAACAAGACTCGTTCACAAACATTGAGCTACATGGACACCCCTAGGAGAGAGAGAATGTCATTAAGGAATGAGAGAATTTGATGTGAATCTAAATGCGGTTGCAAGAATTGCAATTTAAGAGATTAATAAAGGTTATGAACTTTGCGTACTACCCATAAAAACTAGTTTCCTCAAGTAGTGTCTTTAGAAAATAGTATGGAAGATAACGCAATAGCAATAGATCACAATTGAGATTTATGAGAACTTGCAAAATTAATAACCAAAAATTTAGGTGATGCAAATAGCCAACTAAAACAAAGCCTCACATTTAAAATCTAGATCATTCACCTTGTGATCCTTTAATCAACTCTTGAAAGTGGAGGCTAGCGGAAGAGGATTGTAAGCACACTTAGAGATACCACTATTACGCAAGTGATGCCGAAAGGACCAGTTGCCGAGGAAGAAACGGGAGTTGGGGAAGCGGGTGGTCGTCCAAGAAGAATCCACGGAGTTCTTGGTCGTTGAAGGTCGATGGTTCTGGCAAGGCAATAAATGATACGATTGACGTATCATTCTACGGTGATGTCGTACTCCCAATCCGGCTCGTAGAAGGGGGAAAGGAATATGTCGATCTCCCCTTGTTCGTTGTAGGCAAAGCCGTGGTCAACTTCCGGATCCATCATGCATCCTTGTCAGTAGAAGAAGTAGCAACGACGGAGGCAAGGAGAAGAGGAGGGGTCTATAAAACCCCTCAGAAGCTGATTTTTTTTAGTGCTGTTAGTCCGGACGAACTAGCCTTAGTCCCGGATGAACTGAAGAAAATTGTGAAGAATCTGTCAATTTAGTCTGGACGATCCTGTAAGGGTCGGGACGAACGGAATAGAGAGCATCGTCCAGGGACGAAACAAATTGGAATTAATTTTCGTCTGTACGATCCGTGTCCAGAGGAGCTCGTCCCGGGACGATCTAGGCATCGTCCTGGACGATACTGCTTGATAAATATCGGATTTGAGATATTTTGGATCATTTTGAAGAGAGAAAAAAAGGCAGGAGAGAGAAAGAGAAGGAAAGAGGAAGAAGAAGCTTGATTTTGGAGGCTGCGGAGCGCTTTTCGTCCGACGATGCAGTTGGAAGATTTGTTTGTCTCGAAGTAAGGACTCCGAATCCTATTTCTGATTTCGAATATTTCGAGTTTTGATATTTCTGTGCTCAGTTTTGTGTTTCCGTTACCGAAAAATGTGCATAATTTTGCATTGACGAAAGTTTTACCGTACAACTTTTGATATGTTTCTGGTATGATATTTTTACACGATTTGAGTATTTTCTGGAAAGTTTTTATCGGTTATTTTGAGTTCTGTGCGATTTTTATCGAATAGAAATTTATCTGACTGTTGAAAAATGTTGCTTCAGTACGATAAAAGTCTTATATTGTTGTTTTCCATGATCTGTGGTAATTTGGTAAATTTCTGAACTTGTGATTTCTGTGTACATTCCGTGTACTGCCGTTATGCCGCCGATTTCTCGTACGACTTCTGATTTTCTGAATTGATGATTTGAATGATTGAATATGCATATGAATGTGGATATATGATTGAATTATTGATATTGTTACTTCATGATTTTATTGATATTGATTCATTGATACTTGTATATGTCACTGGATACAGTTACTGATATGGATATGGATATGGATATGGATATATGGATATGGATATATGGATATTTCTACAACAACACAATGGATATATGGATATTTCTACAATAGCACAATGGATATATGGATATTTATACAACAGCACAAGGGATATATGGATATGGATATAACAACACAATGGAAACAATGATACATCTAGTGATTGTACTTGTTCAGTAAGACTATTGTATTGTATTGCATGTGTACAGAATTGTCCTTATGATCTCATTATGGATTTATTGATATTGACGGATTTATTGTGGATTTATGAGTTTATTGTTACTGTACGATTTCATTGATATTCGCATTATGTCACTGAGCATTGATACTGATACTGATATGGATATCGATATTGCATTGACTTATTGATACTATGGACATGGATACTATTGATTCATTGATATTGATTTATTGATACTATCGCTTCATTGATACACCGTATTGCACTGCTGCATGTGATTCATTGATCGATATGGAATAGGTTTTACTGTATTGATTTAATTTCAACCGTTCTTGCGATGTATTGATTTGATCGTTTTATATGATTTCATACCGATTGATATTATTGATCAGGGATGATTGATTCCATTGATACGATATTGATTTAACTGATATTATTGAGACGACGATTTTTCTCTATCGATTTGACTGATCGATTTAACTGAGATTCTTCTAAATATAGATTTTTCTACTGTTTATGGATTCTTACGAGATTTGACGTATGTATTGATTTATTGAACTTTATGGATTTCTTCCTACTATTTATCGATTCTTTTACCGATGATTGTGGATTGTATCGATCATGCATTAATTACTGATTTTCGTATCCGCTGCATAGATTCACTGATCATGTGCAACTGATTGTTATGAATTTGATTGGCTGACATGCATATTGTTTCAGTACCGTGCTTTGATTTCAGTTGTAGGCTTTGGTGACCTGCTGGGCTTTTTGAAGCTCATTATATGTGGTTAATAATTTCAGGTCAGAGCAAGGGAGCAAGAAGTGATGGTTGATCAAGACTGTCGACGAATCCTTTCACTATGGATGCCTGGGGCGTCACAGGGTCGGCTAGGATGGGGAGCAAGAGGAATTTCAAAAAAAGACAAAAAAAAACTGAAATAGTTTCTGATTTTCGAAAATTGGAGGGATTTGATTAGAAAATTCAAATCAAACCAAGGGAGGAGAGGGCGGCAATGGGGAGGGAATTGGGGGGGAATTAGTGGAGCTTTAATTGTAATTTGAGAAGAGAGGGAAAGTCAATAAGGGGGCCGGCCACATGTATAGGAAAGAGAGGTTTGGTTTTAAATAAATGGGGCCCACACAAAAATCAAAGGAATTAAGAAAAAATTGAATTAAATTTCAGATTTTGTAAGAAAGGAAAGTTTCCAAATAAGAGGGCTATCAATTAGGATTAATTTAAATTTCAAATTCAAATAATATGATAGTCTTAAATCAAGGAGCTATTTTAGGAAAGTCTTCAATGCCTCTTGGGAAAAATTTGAATTTCAAATTTGAAATTCCCCAAGGAGGGAGGCCGGTGGCTAAAAGGAGGGGACGGGGCTAAGGGGCGGGGAGGATGGCCGGCGGGTGGTGGCTATCAGGGAGCCGACGACCTGGACGGTTCAGTAGGGGGGCGGCGGCAAGGGAGTTTGGGAGGAGGAGAATTTCGGCTAGGTGGAGAAGAAAAATTGAGTTCCGGGAGAAAGAGAAGTTGCCAGATCTACAAACCTTGCACAACATCTCCAATAGAACTCACAAAGAGATCTATAAGCGCCTCCTCCTCAAGAACTCACAAAGAGATCTTGGAAGGTTCACGAACTCACAAAGAGATCAAAAGAGAAATTTCATTTAATAATTCATCAACTCCAAACTTACAATGCATGAGGCCTCATATAAGTAGGCCAAAATAAAATAAAAACTGAAATGACACAAATGCCCTCAGGGCTACATAAGCAACTCAATGCCAACAGGGGCAAACTAGGAAAAAAGAAATACAAGCATAAATAAAATGCAAATAAATCAGAAATAGAGGCTCTGGATCATAGCCGTCGATCTGCGTCTCCGGCAATGGTACACATGTCGAAATCTGATGTCCTCATCAGAATTCATCTCAAATGAAACTCCTAAGAGGGTATGTCATAGAAGCCTCCAATGATTGGCTTTTAGCTTAAGAAACCCTAGAGGAACTTCTCCTCATATAGCCACTCAAGGCTTATACCCAAGGTGCATTACAAGCACCCTAACTTTGGGATTCTAAATTCCAAGATGCCTACACAAATCCTGATTCTCGAGATTTATATACATGACACAACTTCTAAAGCTTGCGAGTCTCTCAAGAAAAACTTCATGCATGTGAAGCCCTAAGTATGATCTATAATGCAACATGACAAACAAGGGATTCTCAATTCATCTAATAGTCGCATATGTGATTAAGAATTTTATAGGAATTTACATTCAATATTGAGTTAAATACTAAAGAGATGGAAGTGTAGATTAAGAAATAATAAGGTGTGAGAATAATCTCTAGAGACCAAATTGAGTGGCCCGTTATGTTAACCTTTTAGTAAGTTTAACACCTAAATAAAGATGTTATGATTAATCCATAAGAAAGATGGTGACACAATATGCCCACCAATAAAGTATTCAAGTGGTATTGCCAACTACACAGTTTACCTATAATCATATCATTGTCATAGCAAATTTAACATGAACTCGGTTCTTCATTTCATATATTCATTCAATTTTGCATCAAGTTCTTATAAGAATGGGTGATAAAGAGCCACCTTAAAGTTGTCCGTTTCGCATCATTTGAAAAAATGTTCCACTTTTGGTACAAGATTGATGCCTTTAAGGGAAAAAAAAAATCCAACTGCATCTGTTTTTCCCTCCCTAACAAAATTTAAAATTTACTTAATAGCTCCATATGATTTTTGTTTACAAGGCACCCAACTACATCTAAATCTCATTTTCTATCCGCTATTCAACCATCTTCCAACCCTGCACATACATAAAGTAAGTAATTGCCTTCCACATGGTTGAAAGAAGCATTAGGGGTGACAAAATATCTTCATATATAATGTTTGGCAAGAAAGAACAACCTCCATAACTTTTCTTTTCCTGTCAAGCTGAGTTATTAGTCATATCTTCCCACATTCTTAGGCTTCGGGATTCAATATGGAAGGATCAGAAAGAAATAAAAAGTCGAGTTCATAAATTTCACATTTTGCAATACACCTCCAAGCATTCTTTCCTTATAGACAGCCGTTTTCGTTTGAATATAGTCTACTATTTCTAATAACTGATCTAGCAAATCCTTCCCCTTAGA
Organism: Dendrobium huoshanense; assembly: GCA_016618105.1. Classification (NCBI taxonomy): domain Eukaryota; kingdom Viridiplantae; phylum Streptophyta; class Magnoliopsida; order Asparagales; family Orchidaceae; genus Dendrobium; species Dendrobium huoshanense. The sequence goes on along the minus strand of CM028349.1, from coordinate 31,498,190 downwards.
GTAGTATCTTCGTCCCAGAGAATAGTGAATAAAACTTTCCCCTAAAGCTTGCATACTTATTCCTTTTTTTGCATTTCTTCTAGTGCGATGGGGAAATTTCTACAATTCTTAGTATAGGTCCAGCACGTGCATAAACCTACAGGAAAAGAAAATAGAAGGATAATAACCTTCCTGTAAAGAAACTATAGCTCCACTGCAAATAAATTGAATCCTTAGGATAATTCTTAGCTGTTTAAAACGTACTAAACTCTTGAATCTATCTATATTCTTCACAATAATAGTGACACTTTCGTAACAGATATTTCTGTCAAAATGATGGGAAAAGTAATTATCAGTAAATTTCTCAATGTCAAATGCCGCACACAAAGTATGTTAATCCTTCATACCAGAACCTCTTTGTTTTTGAGTGAGATTCTAAAGAACACTACATTTTCTGGTATCTTTAGTAATCAATATTTATATCAGCAATAAATCAAGGTACAAAAAATTGCACATCACCTTTTGACAGTTACAAAGCCATCGCCTATTTAAAATAATAAAATCTTCAACGTTCCTTGCATCATTCCAACAATACAGAACAATACATTATCCATTAGCCAGCGGCATATACAATGGAAATGCTAGGACAACATAACAAATTATGATGTTTTAATGATGTTTTTGTGTTTATTTTTTCAAAATGTATCATTTGCTGTAGTGGCACAATCCAATGTCTAAGAAATTTTGCTTTGTGCAACCAACCAACATTATTGCTTTTAAGGAAAGAAAAAAAACTCAAAAGCATTACACCAAAATCACCAAAGAGGATATATCGATGAGGAACTCAAAAATTTAAATTAATTGCTTTAAACCATGGACTCAGAACCTCATCTTCACAGTCTACAGCCTCCATACGCATGCATCCCACATACGATATGGAGTGAATCCTGAGATCATAATGCCATGTAAACGAATAACTTTCAAATATAAATCGACCACATGAGTAGCATCAAGAGTTTTACTACATGGCACGAAGTGGGGCATTTTCAAGAATCGGTCAACTACTACCATTATTGAATCCTTGTTTCTTTGTGTCCGAGGCAGGCCGAGCACAAATCTAGGCTAACATCGATCCATGGCCCCTTCGGGAATGGGTAGAGGGGTGTACAATCCTAACTTCTGACCTTGAGCCTTGGCTAATTTGCAAATCCTGCATCAATTAATGAATCTGTCAACATCTTGTGTGAGAAGGGGCCAATAGAAATGTTCATTTAACAAAAGAAGAGTTTTATCTCTCCCACGTGGCCAGGTATACCGACTTCATGGCATTCACTGATAATTGCAAGTTGAGTGGACCTTGGGCAATGCAAAGCCTGTTGCCGTAGAAGAGATGTTCATGTTGAATCTGATAGGATTGGTAAGGGTCATTTTGACATCGAGCCCATATGTTGCCGAGATTGGAAGATGCTTGGCGTAGCCATGATTCGCCATTGTGTACATTCAAAGTTTGTCTTAAGACCAGTAGTTTTCTATCATCGCCATGGAGGTATGTCAAATCAATGTTAGAGGATTCCACAACTAGATCGACCACCAGTTCTTCGACCACAGGGTCTTCAATCAGTGTTACAACCTAATGGTTTGGACAGTTAGAAGCTATATGTCCAAACCACTGACACTTAAAACACTTGCGTGCATGAAAAGTAGCTTGGGGTTGCACAACATGAGAGGAATTATGTGAGTTTCTTTTTTCTTATAATCTATTGTGGTCGACAGCATGTCTAGTATGGCTTAACTGCTCCGACAAGGGCTTGTGAACAAAATTCTTAACAGTGGTTTTCATGAAGCGCCTCCGCTGTCTTCACAGCTAGATTGATTACATCTTAAAAGGTCAAATTAGGCTGGAGCTGTATAACATTGGCGATCGAGGGTTGTAACCCTCACAAGAATATGGCAACGGTATGCTCTTCTGGTTCAATGGCGTCGCACTTTAAGGATAGTTGTCTAAATTTAGCCACGTATTCTTCAACACTAGTGTAATAACTCAAATATGTGAAATAAATTTATTTGAAAAATATGAAAATTTTAAAGTGCTTTGGTGTTGATCTAGTGAGCACTACGACAATATATATATGTATATATATATATATATATTCCTGTCTCACCCCACCGACTCCCTCACTTAGTTGCTTGGCTAGGAAGAAATTGAAAGAGGGGAGGAAGAGAAAGAAGAGATAACGATCTTTGAATCATATTTATCAATCATTCATATTACAAATTTCTTACTTATGTTTTTTTTATTGTAAGTAACTAATCTCTTTCTTATGTTTTTAATTATTTTAATTTCTACAAATTTCATCTCTCCTTAATCTGCCAAAAATACATTATCTCCTAATTTCATAAGCTTTCATCATGTAAGTTAAGATATGCTATAAATTTAATCATTTTGAACGATTTGATATGATTTAATTGTATTGTAAATGAAGTACTGAATGATATCAGATACATGATATGATAACTCCATATGATACCACACTGATCCACGTGATTCACTGATTGGGAGTCATAAGGAGCTGAAGATTGATTGAGAATTATAAGGAGTTGGGATGATTGATTCACATGATTTAAGAGGAGTTAAAAAAAAGTATATTGATTGGGAGTTATATATGGCAACTAATTGAGAGTCATATGTGCAGAAGCAAAATACCCGTAAGATACACTCAATGAATATCTGAATAATGATACTGACACTACTATGAATACTATATTGATATTGTGATTAATACTAATATTATTTATTGTCATTAACACTATTTAAAGTTATTGATCATAATACTAATATTGTTACTAACATTAGTACTATTAACTGTTACTGAAACTGTGACTGCTGATGTAATGGATTGAGATATGATGAACTATAGAAGAATAAATTAATACAGATAATCAGTATAAATACATTATCATAAATACATAATCAGAAAGGGAGAACACTCACAGGGATCCAAAACCACCACCTGACATCAGTCAGGATACAGAGATGAACAAGAACTGCTCTATGATTATCTTTCTTATCATCTACCAGAAAATCACAGGGGTTTATAAATACATCTCTTGGCTACTTAATTGGCCACAGAGTTAGCAGCTAAAACAAATAAAGGAAATCTGAATACACACTGAAGTTGAACGGAGAAAGAAATAAAATGTCTATACAGCACCAGCGTCAAATCTATACTATTCTCGAAACTATAATCTATAGCATTCAGATTAGCGTTAAATGCTATCATAAGTCATAAACATTATACCCAGCCTTTCAAAAGTCACAAAACGTCTTCCACTTCAGGGTTACAGAAGGCGTCACGAAAGCAAGACCTTCCGAGAACAACTGCACAAAATTGACTACTTATTCACTACCATGCGTCAAACTTCTGATAACTACTGAGATGAACTGAGAATCATACCATTCAAACTTAACACATAAACTTCCCATTTCTTTATAAACTGTGACATTTTTCTTAAACTCTCAGATCTATACTCGACATTGGGATCAGATCACTTAGATTTACCTCACTTAAAAGGTACAGAAACAAAAAAAGATAAAAACGACGCCTCGTCCAAATAAAGAGCTAGAAAAGATCAGAAATACAGCTTATAAACTATATAAATATAGCTAGATCAGCAGAAACCATTAAAAACAAGCCGTACCCATAAGCAAATTAAAACCTGCAGAAAGAAGAAAAACCCTAAGGTCACAAACTCGCGATAAATGAATTCGACTAATTCCAAGCAAAATCAAACCATACCGAACAACCAGCAAGTCACGAAAGGATTCGAAGTTTCCAACTGCGCAGTATAGACGTTCACAACGACCGGGGTGCTCACACGGGAAACACGGAGCCGAAAGTACAAGAAAAATCCCGCGAGATCTTATGATAAGCAGAGGCAAACGGCTGCTCTTTGATATTTCTATATTATTAACGAAAATTAATAGGCTAACTTGGGGGGTGTCAATACTCCAATATTTAACACTACACAAAAAATGCGATCCGAAAATTTTGGGTTATATCCGACAAGTTTTTAAAACGGGTCGGATTCAGATTCCTGAATTTGACCCGTTTAAAAAACAGGTCGGTTTCGGTTTGACCCGACGGGTTGCCGGGTCAACCCGAAAACATGTTTAAAATGTCTGCCCGACTGCCCGCGGAGCTGCCTGACCGTACCCGCCCCCTGCTCACGCGTGCCTGCAGTTAGCTGCCCGCCCGAGGCTGCCCTATGCGGCTGCCCAAACGCCTGCTGCGGTTGCCCGTGTACGAGACCGTGCACGTGCTACAACGCACCCAGCGGCGCACCCGCCAGCGTCCCGCACACCCGCCGCGCCGACATTTGCTCTCGACTGCGTCCGCGCTTGTTTCCTTCCCGTGTCTGGTCAGGTCAACCCGGCAACTTGCCGGGTCGGGTCCGGGTTCGAATATCCGACCCGTTTACCAACCCGGGTCAGGTTAGGGTCGACCCGATTGAACCCAGGTCAGTTCCAGATTTGACTCGAACCCGACCCGAACCCCGATTTTGACACCCCTAGACTAATGGGGTGCAAACGAAAAGAGTCCAGTCAAATTTAGGCCTTTACTGAGCTCGGCTCGTTTGTTAGAAAGTGAGCTCGAACTCAAGCTTGAGTTTGAGTCAAGCTCAACAGGCGAGCTCGAACTTGAGCTCGTCTCACTATAAATGAGCTCGAGCCGGCACGCGAGCCATGGGTGGGAATTTTTAAATTTAGTCGGGATTTTTAAAACTTAAACGGGATTTTTAAATCTTAATCAAATATATATGAAATGTTTAACATTTAAATAAAAATTAGGTGATTTTTATTAATTTTTTTAATATTTAAACTTAATAAATAAAATAAAATTGATTTAAAAATATTAATATTTATTCGAGCCGGCTCAAGCTCGAACTCGAGCTCGAGCTCGACTCGTGAGCTCGATAAGCTTGGCTAGCGAACCCATAAATGAGTCGAGCTTGAGCTAGCTCGGCTCACTTACACCCCTAATAGGCTATAAGAGCAAAATTGAGTAGATCAAGCAAAAAAATCATGGGCAAGGGTAGGGTCAGGTTCGTGTTTGAATTTTGATCCGTTTTCGGTGTAGGGTTGGGTCAAATAATGAAGGATCATTTTTAGGTTGGACCCGGAGCAATCCCAAAACCCCATTTTGAGACTTATATGGAAAAGCTATGGGGTGCTTGAATTCGACGTGATGGCGATGATATTCTCTGTTCTACAGTAATTTTGGAATGAATATGCAGCACGATGACATTAGGTTGGAGCGTCGCTACACTAAGCACTAGAAAATTATATATATATATATCCTCCAGTCAGCCCTCCCCTCTCCACTTACTCGGTTTTTTGCTATGGAAGGAGCTGAGATGGGGAGGAAGAGAAGGGAGAGAGAGAAAAGAGAGAAAGCTCTTCGGACAGTTTCGTCTGTCGCTTCTATTATGAATTTATTCTACTTGAAGTAACTGATTATACTATTACTCTTATTTTTTATATTTCTGATCACTTCTAATGATATTTTCTCTTTCAAATCTATAAAAATTGCAATTTCTCATAATTTATCGTATTTTCATTGTGTAATTTTTTTTGTATGATAGATATAGATTGTATGAATATTTTGACTATAAATATTACTGAAATTCATAGGGTAAATTGAAAATTATGATTTTTTTGAAGTTAATGAATAATATATGAATTTTTTAGATTTTTCTAAATTTTATAGGCTAGTGCATTCATAAATGATATTGCCTTGCATTTGCATGGAGAAAATGATAAGATTGATATAAAATAAATATGACGTTTGCATAAGTAAGGAATGTTCACTATCAATGTTATAATTAATATGTGTTGTCTCTTAAAATATAGTACCATGAGCATGAGGGTGGGCCGATGAGCTTTTCTTAAAATAAAAGGTTGGTGATGTGATGCTGGTTGTTGCCTATAAATGTTTGACTGATTATACCAACGGGTGGAGAGTGTCTACTCTTCATTGATTCATTGAAATTCACATATTTAAATAAATGATTAATAAAAATAATTGAATCATATGATTAACCGATAATGATGTATTGATCAGACATATGGAATGATAAAAATAACATATTAAAAGTGGATGTCTTGCCTTGCCCTTTATAATCATATTCATAATTGCATTTATATAATAATACATTAAGCTTCTTTGATAGATACAACTTATATATAACTGATCAAACAAGTATTGATACTTATACAATATAGCATAACATATTGGCATATCTCATTATTTGACAGTATTTTTTACCAATTTTCTTTATAGTTGAATCATCTCTTTTAATTTTACTGGTTAGATTAGTTTTGCTATTAAATTATACTAATTTTATAAGTTATTTATTGCTTATAATGATAAACTATTGATTGTTGATTGATATTAACTTAATTGAAGTGGGCATATTGATTATTTTGTCTTGCATTGAATTAAATTATAAGTTTTGATTATTTAATAGACTTTTATACTCATTACGTGATTTTATATGATTCATGTAAAGATAAATGCTATGCACGATAAGCTTAAACAGTGATGATAGTTTGATGCTAGTTTAAACTTTTGGTTTCTTTTTTATTTTGGATGTATTTTTTGTAGCTTGTGATGGCTATTATATATGTATACTTTTGAACTTTGAACTCTGAATCAAAATATAAATATTGAATATGAAAATGTAATTATATTTCCTATTATTTATTATTGTTTATATTTTTTTCCTGAGTGCAATTAATTAGCTCTGGTTATAACTAATCTAGTTGTTAAAGAATTGAAAAAAAAAAAAGAAAAAATGAGAAAATAAAATAAAATTCTTTCACATTAGATCTTAGGGCTTCATAAAGCGGTATCAAATCAATATTTAATGGAAGAATGAGATAGTAACAAGAGCTACATTATTGATTCCAAATGGACCCAAAAGAAAAAGGAAAAAACGTATAAACTTGGTACTGAGGTCTTTTTAGCAACATTTGAGAATATGATAAAATTTGCTGATATGATTACTTAAATGATGAGTGATAAATTGACAATATAATATGGATAGAGCTATAAGAAAACATGTGAAAGTAGCAAGAAAAATATTAGCAAGATTGTTAAAGCACTTTCCATACTGTAATACATTTGATACGAGAGGAGACGTGCATGACCCTACTATAGGGTGATAAGGTAATGCTTTAGCTATGGTGATTATAAGCATCGAATGGTAGCATGCCCATTGCGTGAACCTAGGCAAGGATATATTATGTTAGAGTTACATTAGTGAAAGAGACTTTTGAAGTGTCTGATGATATGACTGGTATGATTTTGTTTTATTTATTTATTTTTTAAGTTAAAGTTTTTGATGTAATTTTAGTATTGATTTTGATGTGATTATTGATATAGATTCTTGATTTTGATTTTTGAACTAATTTGATTTTCCATGGTTGTTTTTTAAGCTTACTCTCTCATATTAATATAGAAATATGGAGGATGATATTTTTTTAAGATAAAGAGAGCACATTATAGCCATAAATATTTTAAATATATACAAAGATATAACCCTAGATTTTGAACTTAATTAATGACATATATAATTGAATCCCCATGAAATTGCACCTTTAATCCATCTCCAATTGGCACTACCTCCAAGCATGCTTATTACCATCTTTTCTACATTTAAATCATCAATTTGATTCATATTAATATATTAACTTATTAACACAATTACAAGTTCGAATACTTCATCACATAAAATTTATTATCATCAAATCAAGCAGTGAGATATGGATATGTGCATATCCAACAAGAGTTAATGCAAATCAAAATAATGTATAAATAATAGAAATAATCATAATAAATACATAGTGTATTGAAATATACATGTTTTCTATTATTTATATATTGATATTGTGTTTAACATAAGTGAGTGAAGCATTACTCTAATATGATTATTTATAACTTAAATTATTAATTGATTTTTTTTCATAAAAAGTTGGCTTAACCTTTTTCAATACAATTTGGTGGATTTCAACAGTTTGCTTCATCATGGCTTTTGCCACTATAAACAACGACATATTTGTAACATATTATCATCCATTTGTAATGATCAATGGATAGAAAAGATTGCATAAGAAAAGAAGATGGTTCTGCATGTTACATTCAGTGAATAAATTGCAAGTGCCCTTAACAAATTGTTTAATTTGTTATTTTGAGGATGAATGCCCTATTTCTTTGGTTGATTAAGGTTGTATGGTGCTAAAGATAATTATCATCACACAGTGATAGCAATAAAAAATAACATTCTTTTTAAAATTTCCCCTTCTTCATTGTTATTCTCAACATCTAAACTAATATCAAGCACTCTCCTTATATTCTGCCCTTGCTAAAGTCTCAGCCAAACACCACTATCATCATTTATCACACATCATTTGGAGCTTTTATTGATCATCTCATACTCCTTTATTTAGTTTATTGTTCACAATACATATATTACCAAATTAAATGAACAAACAGCCACCACCAAGGACAAGCTAGCTTAAGTCGTTAATCTACTATGTGAAGTACATATTTTTACCCAATCTCTTGGAAATAAAACAAAACCAACATAGTAGTCAATTGAGAACCTCAAATACTATAAGATATCATAAGCACTATGACATTCAAAGCCATGCATGCATATAAAAATGACTTGCTATAATGGTAGCAATCCATAAGCATGCATATAGAAAATTGAGCAATACTACAATTTTCATAGACTGTCCAACACTGAAAAACTAACCCTCACCTCTTTCCACAAGATCTGTCCACCACAATAATGGAATTTATAGTTCAATAAAACCAAAAATTGTCATTTTGGATGGACGTATGTTCTTTATACTTATTCCTAATCAAATAAGTTTGACTTTACTAAGTAGAATCATCTATCTAGGAATTTGTATTTTCATTCTCATGAGAGTCAATTGGATGATGCAATTCATGGTTGATAGTAGAATTCCTCTTAGTTGGGGTGGGTTAACTATCTATATGTAGGCTAATTGATGTTGAATTTGATGAACATAGATGAAGAATTCATAACATCCTAATTTATTAACTTCTATCTTGAGATTTCATATATACGCCCATCATCCTTTTATCCCATATCTTTGGGTTGATAGTGTGAGACCTCGTTCCCTTATTGTTCCTCTCTGATTTGGATTTTCCTCCAAGGATCGTCCAGGCCGATCAGTGCATTGAAAACAGCTGATTTCTAGATTGCTTTCTGGAATGATTTCTGGACAGGATCGTACGGGACGATATTGAGATCGTCCAGGCCGATCTGTATTGTTCAACATATCATCCTGAGCATAACCCTGGAACGGTCCAGGACGATCAAAAATTGATCTGATCGTCCCGGGACGATAGGGCGATCGGCCGGGCTGATCTGAGTTTTATAAAGCTGAAATCAGTCGTTAGGAGGAGAGAGAAAAATCATTTTATAAAATCAGATATTTTGAAGAGAGAGAAAGAGCAGAAAAGCAAAGGAAGAAGTCCGATTTCGGGGCCCGCGGAGCGATTTTCGTCGTTCGTTGCTGTTGGATATTTTGTTTGTCTCGCTGTAAGGACTCCGAACCCTACTTCTGTTTTCAAAAATTTTGAGGTTTTGTAAAATGGTGCTCAGATTTGTGTTTTTGTAAGTGATTTTCGTACCCGGTTTGGTACTGGAGAAGATTTCACCGCATAACTTTTAGTATATTGTAGATGTGATTATTCTGCACGTTTTGATTATTTTCTGGCAGATTTTGTCCGGTCCGTTTTGGTTCTGCGGAGTTTTATTTTGACTGCAATTTATTATGATGTCCGAATTGGTTTGAGCAGTAGAAGAATAGTCTTATAATGTTGCTGTGCACGTTCTGTATTAATTTGGTGAATTGTAATTTTTGGAGATTTCTGTATAAATTCTGTAGACTGCCGTTACTCTGCCCGATTTTCGTATGATTTCTGATTTTCCCGGAATTGATAGATTGAATTGTTATGTGCATGACTATTGATATGATTGTTCTAGATTTCTTTATTATTGCTTATTGCATCGATTATTGCATTGATTGATTGATTCTGAAAGACAAGTGGAAACCTGGTTGAACGTTGGTTATAGAAACCAACGTATGGATATCTACAACAGCAATATGGATTTCTACAACAACACTATTGATAATAGCCAGTTTAACCTGGTTGATCTATGGATTTCTACAACAGCACTATTGATAATAGCCAGTTTAACCTGGTTGATCTATGGATTTCTACAACAGCACTATTGATAATAGCTAGTTTAACCTGGTTGATCTATGGATTTCTACAACAGCACTATTGATAATAGTCAGTTTAACCTGGTTGATCTATGGATTTCTACAACAGCACTATTGATAATAGCTAGTGTTTGTGCTTGTCGAGTAAGACCATTGTATGGAATTGCATGTGTACGATATTACATCGTATGGATTTCCTGATATGCATTGATTTATTGATTTCTTATTGATTTATTGATATTGATGGATTTATTGAATTGATTTATTATTGAACAGATTTATTGATTTATCGTATTGCTTTTCCGATTGATGTTATCGACTTGATTGATTCATAGATACCGGCACCGATATTGATATGGATTCTGCGTATTGATTCATAGATATTGACACTGATATTGATATAGATTGTATCGATTGATAGATACCAACATCGACATTGATATAGATATGATATTGACGTATGGATACTATTGATACGACAGATCCTGACATGCTATTGATACATTGATACATTGATTCGTCGTACCGATTATCGATTGATTGATTGAATGGATTGTTGCCGTATGGATTTAATTTATCGTAGGATAGATTTCTTTATGGAGCTGATTGTATTGAATTCTATTGACCTGATGATTTCATTGTATGGATTTGTTTTAATTGCTTATTGAGTTGATTCGATTATTCTATGGATTTCCCTGCTGATAGATATAATTGACTGGAAAGCGCTCTATTGATTGAGATGATTTCCCTATTGTAGCATCGTACGTCGTCATTATTGAATCGTACTCGCTGTCGTAGTGTCATTGAATATTGTATATTGATATTGAGTAAATCGTCTTGAATAATTGGATTGACTGATTTGCAAGAGTACGTTCTGACACGAGTCCCTTATTGAATTAATTGATGCTATTGATTGCTATTAATTGACACAGACATTTGATTGATTAGACAGATGATATAGATTCAACTAATTGACTAGACGACATGATTGATTGAACTGATAGTATTGACTGATAGACACTGCTACGATGATTGGATATTGACTAGAAGCACTTATGGATTTGATTGCTGAGGCGTATTGATTTATCGATGTTTTTATATTGATTATTGATTTCAGTACTGCTTTGACTATTGATGGATTTGATTTTCGTATCTGCATTGATTCATTGATCATGTACGATTGATTTGATTTGATTTGATTGACCTGCATATTATTTTCAGTGTCGTGCTTTGATTTCAGTTGTAGGCTTTGGTGACCTGCTGGGCTTTGTAAGCTCATTATATGTGGTTAATGATTTCCGGTGCAGGGCCTCCAGCTTGAAGATCTTTCTGCCGAGTTCTGTAGCTTTTTCTTTTGTAGCCTTGGTAGGCTTTCTGTTTTGTAGCCGTATGACTATTGTATATGACCTTTTGGACGCTGTTGATTGTATATATGTTGATATGTGAATTATAGTAGTTGATGTACTTCTTTCCTGTAATGCAATTGTCTCTGAATGACTGTATTGAACTGAGCGAGAAACAAGATGAAAAAAAAAAAATAAAGAAGGGAAAGAGATAAGAGAGATAGATGAATCCTTTCACTATTGATATCTGGGGCATCACAGATAATTGATTATTTATTAATCATCATCACATAGAACTTTCTCCATGGTGAGATGATTGCTCACTTGGTTATGATGTTTCACCTTTTATGGTTTGACCTGTCAAGAAGTATAAATTATCCTATTAGGATGGTGAATTTTGAATTAAAACTATTCTTTTATCAAAAGTTTTTTCTAGGAGGTGTCCAAATATGTAATTAACCTCAATGAATGCATTTCCATTTGGGGGACTGATTTACCATGTTATCTTTAACATTAAGTTTTAAATTTTAAATTAATGTTGTAAATTTTTAATAGTAATTTATCAAAATTGAGATTAGATTGGTTGATCTTGTATTACAGTACTTCTTTTCACATCCCTTCTCATTAAATCTCTTATAAAAAACACATTCTTATCATCCACTTTTCATTTAACAATGGTTTGAATCTTTTTGTCTTTAATTAATACCAAATGATAGGAGTTTTTATATATTTCAAGAGTTCTTAGAATATTGGTGGAAGGTTTAAGGTTAGTGGAACGTTTAAGGCCAAGGAAGATAGTGAATGATTTTGGGATAAATTACTAGACAAAATTTTTTTATTTTTGCAATGAATGGTTAGATTCTTTTTTTATCAAAAAGGTTGAAGACATCTGGATTAGAGGTTTATAATATTAGCGAACTAATGCATGTGATTTTAGGGTAATTGTACATATGAAAAAAATGTTATAATTTATTTTGGTAGACTAATTACAACAAGATACTAAAAGTTACGATTTTGCCGAGGTGTTATATATGTAGCCTTGGAAATGCAATGGAGTTGTAATGGAATGAAAATCAAAAGAAATAAAGATATGTTAAGATTCATAAATCTTAAATATTATTAATTTTCAAATAAATAAAAAATGTGATAATACTAACTCTTTGTAGACATATGTTTTTGCAAGAGAACAAAACCTTTTTTTATTATTGAATTAATATGGGTAACTAGTTTGTAAAGTGTTGTAGAAAAAGGAAGAAAATCCACAAAGAAATAAACCAAAATCCCTCCTTCAATATTATAATAATATCACTCCAATTTAAATGATTAGATTGAATATTTGACTGATTCCCTTGAATCCTTAATTTGACATGATTTAAATAATTTAAAAATATATTTTAATTTTTTTAATATTCTCTTTAAATAAAATATGTATTTTCTAACAAGAAAATTAATAAAAGAATAAAACTCAATGCTAATTGATATGCTTTTTGGTTAATGATATGGTAATGTGCCTCTTAGCTTCACATGCATTATTTTCAGAACCCATATTTTAGGATATTGGATATATTTGAATCAACATAATGACCTCGAATAATATGGGCAATCCTTAAGTTGGTAAGAAAATGAGGTCAATAGGGGTTTAACAAAAAAAAAAAGATGAGAAAGAATTGTACTTGTACTCTATGAAAAGGTGGATCAATTACATGTTAATAATAATAATAAAAGAATACAACGAGATTTAATTATTTTAATTTTGTGACCAATACTAAGTGTCACAAGTTAAAAGAAAGTAGTTACTATCTAAGAAGAATAGATTACAATATTATTTTTCTTTGAATGCAAGGGATTTAGATCAATTAAAATTAAGATTTAATCTTATATTGAATATTATACTATTTAGATTAGTGTTTATCTTGGAACCTGAATTGATGATTCACTTAATATTGGAGTCAAGAAAAGAGTCATCATCTATAAATATGTCTCTTTTAAAGTTCATTCAATTTATTTATCAAATTTAATGTCTTCCTTAAAAAAATTATAATATTTTTCTATCTTTCATATCATTTGAAGTCGATGTTCATAATGTTTCTCACAGATACATAGCACTAAGCATCATTTGAGGGATTTTATATTCATGAGAGGATCCCTATGACAATGTCTAAGAGTTATCCTACGAGAAATTACTATGAAAGTTGAGATATATCGCTAATTGGCGCTTTTAATTCTGGCGTGTATTATTATTATAAGGTCAGAATGCCTTATGAAATTTATGAGAATTTCAAATAGTATAGTTTGAGAATTGGTAAGTAGAAGTGAGCACAAACATGATTGCCATATGCTAGAACCATCATAATGAGTGACGAAACCAATATGTAGGGATGATGCAATGGGTTTGAATGTATAGCTAGCATAGGTGCAATACTCAAGGTCAATGGTCATAGAAGATAATAATATGGAGTGGGATGGAACTGAAAAGGGTCATTTCATAGAAGATAATAATATGGAGTGGGATGGGACTGAAAAGGGTTTAATAACCAACTTCAACGTAAATAAAAAAAGAATGACATATAAGAAGCAGGGGCAAAATCACGCCCAATCCATGGGGGAAAATTGCCCCCCCCCCCCCCCCCCCCTAAAAAAAAATATAAAATCTTTATTAAAGTAGGGTTTTTATTTAGTAAATTACCCCTTGAGCAGGTTAAAATTTGCCCTAATCGCTCCTTCTATGTATTTCTTCCCGCTTCGTTTAGTTGAAGACTCCGTCCGTGCGCTCGCGATTCTCTTCTATCTGCTCGACGCTCAAATTCTGTCATGCAATCGTGCGCTCGTCGATCACTTCTCGTGGTTTTTCTCTGTGCTCATCAATCATTTGCTCACTTGGACTTGGAGGAGGCGAGGACTTCATTTTTTTCTTCGACTTCTCTGCGCTCACACTCTGGCATGTCCGCATGCTCTTTTTTATCATAAAATTACCCATAATATCTTTCAAGAGTGGCATTCACTATCATTTGTTGCAATAATTGTTATAGCTATTTTTATGAGATTTACATCTCTCAGTGAGATAGATTTTTTTACAGTTATTTCTCCATTTTTAAGTTTTAAAGGCAAAGGAAAAGAATATAGTTATATTTTTTCTTAAGAATACATCACATATATCTTTAAGCTTTAGCTTCGTTGATTCAAAGAACTTTTAATATCAATCCCTAGTAGCAAGGATAATAAGCACAAAACTCGAACTTAAACATTGAAATTGTTCTCAACTGACTTGTGCTAAGATTGAATTCGTTGATGTGTTTCATTGTAGAAGTTTCTTCTGCCATCTAATTATTTAAAACAAATTATATGTATTTTAGTAATCGTGAGATACTAATGAAGAGAGGACTAAAGAGAGTTACTTATGCTTCCTTTTTGGTGTAAATGTGTAAGTTCAGAGTTGAACAGTTTGGAATGTCAGAGATATAACTGCATGTGAACCTAAGAACGAAATTGATGATTTCACTAATAATATTATTATTTTTTAGTTTTAGTTTTTTTTTTTTTTTTTTGCATATTGTGTTTGATCTTGATGTTAATTTTTGATTGACGGGTGCTATTCCTTGGTATTAAATTTCTTTTTAGGGTTAAATAAATGGAGCATTATTTAAAGAGGAAAGAGCATATATAAATTGATATTAATAATCTCCTAGTTGGTCCTGGACTATAACTTCCAATTTGGAGTTATGATGTAAATGATAGAGATAAGGTTCAGAGAGCATATATATTAAAGGGACTTCATCAACTGAGAATTGAAGTCATTACTTCCCTCAAACCTTACTTGAAAATATTGCATGTAGGTTTAATCAAAAATGGTTTGATGAATGCGCTGATTTGATTAGAGTACAGTGTGCAGAAAGATGTTGATTTTTGTCTTTACTGTTATCTTTTCAAATCCCAAGAGTAGATTATTAAAAGTCAAGGTGGTGGTGACTCATTTATTGGAGAAGAGTTCAAAAACTAGAAGAAGAAAGAAAAACTATTAAGTCACATTGAAGAGCATAATAATATTAATAATAAAATTAGATAAAAATATGAGGATTTAATGAAGAACCAAGAACACATTCTACCAGCTTTATGGTAAGCATAGATGATAAGAACAAAAAAAGATTATAGGATTATGTTGACTGCATCAATTGATTGTGTTCAATTTCTATTACATTAGAATTTATCATTTTGTGGGCATAATGAGTCATACAACTCAGATAATCGAGAAAATTTTTTGGAGCTATTTGATTTTCTTATTAATCACAATGAAGAAATTAAGACAATGACAATTGAGCATGCAAACTCAAATTTGAAGTTCACTTCACCAAATGTTCAGAAATAAATATGTTGTACTACAACTGCTGAAACCTTAATATTTATCATGAAAGATATTTGTGACTCATACTTCTCAATAATAGTTGATAAATCTCATGATGTTTCTACGAAAGAACAACTAGTTATTGCGATGAGATATGTGGATAAGGTGGGACAAGTCATAAAAAGATTTATTAACATGAAACATGTAACATCCACTAATTCAGTTACAGTGAAGGCAGCCATTGAAGACATACTTGCCAAACACTTGTTGAACATACATAGGATACGTGGTCAAGGTTATGATGGAGCATCCAATATGCGAGGGGAATTTCATGGTTTGAAAGCACTTATCTTAAATGATAATCCTCAAGTATTTTATGTTCATTATTTCGCTCATCAACTCCAATTATGTTTGATAGTAGTAACAAAGAATCATTGACAAGTAAAACATATGTTTGAGTTTACTTTCAGAATTATAAATACTATTAGGACTTCTTGTAAGAGATCAGAGGCTCTTAAAACTATTCAACATGATAAAATACTTTTGCATCTTAAAAATGATAATATCATAAGCGGTCAATGTTTAAATCAATAGACTAATTTAAAAAAATCTAGTGATACTTGATATAGTTTCTATTTCCATTCTTTGATTAGTCTTATGCATCTGTATGTTTCTGTAATGAAGGTGCTAGAGATTGTTAAAATAGAAGGGGTACATGATCAATAGTCGGTTGAAGTGGGAATTTTAATTGATATAATGGAGTCTTTTTATTTTATTTTCACAATGCATTTGATGATTGATATCTTAAGAATTACGAATGAGTTATCACAATCATTGCAAAGAAACAATCAAGACATTGAAAATGCGATGAAATTGGTCAAAATATATAAATAACGACTACATAAATTGAGGGAGAATGGATGGGTTAATTTACTGGATGAAGTGTCACACTTTTGTGGAGTTTTTAAAGTTGATGTTCTAAACATTAATGCTACATACAAAACTCATCATCGAACAATGCAAAGGGTTGAAGAAATAACAAATCGAGCTACTTTATATATTGTAGTCAACATGCAACTTTAAGAGCTAAATAATTGGTTTTCTAAATCTAGTACCAAGTTGCTTCTTTGTGTGGTATGCTTAAACCCAAGTGATTCTTTTCGTGCTTATGAGAAGAGAAAATTGATACGTCTAACAAAGTTATAACCAAGTAATTTTTTAATAATTGAGGTTGTGGCACTTAAAAATCAATTATCAACTTATATTATTGATATGCAGATCAGCGAAGCGTTCTCTTCTCTAAGCAGCATTGCTGATCTTGCAAAACAATTTATTAAAATGAAGAAGTATAGTGTGTATTCTTTGGTTTATAGACTTATTATTTTAGCATTAATTTTATAAATTGCTACTGCTACAGTGAAGAGAGCATTTTCTACAATGAAAATTATCAAACATCAATTGCGTAGTAAGATGTGTGATGATTGACTCAACGACTATCTTGTGCCTTACATTGAAAAAGATGTGTTTGATTTGATTTCCAATAAAGATGTAATCCAATATTATCAAAAAATGTAAAATCGATTAATAAGATTGTAATGATTTCTAGTTTACCTATCATAATTGATATGCAGATCAGCGAAGCGTTCTCTTCTCTAAGCAGCATTGCTGATCTTGCAAAACAATTTATTAAAATGAAGAAGTATAGTGTGTATTCTTTGGTTTATAGACTTATTATTTTAGCATTAATTTTATAAATTGCTACTGCTACAGTGAAGAGAGCATTTTCTACAATGAAAATTATCAAACATCAATTGCGTAGTAAGATGTGTGATGATTGACTCAACGACTATCTTGTGCCTTACATTGAAAAAGATGTGTTTGATTTGATTCCCAATAAAGATGTAATCCAATATTATCAAAAAATGTAAAATCGATTAATAAGATTGTAATGATTTCTAGTTTACCTATCATAATTAAATATAAGATTTTGCTTTAAATTATGTCTTTATTTTTTTAAATAGTATTATGCTAATATGCCCCCCCCCCCTCCTCTAAAATAGAAGGCTGGTTCCGCCCCTGATAAGAAGTAAAAGAGAAATATCAAAATAATAATAAGAAGAAAAAAGCAGATGCAAGTGAAGAATAATAAATGACTAGAATTAAAGAACTAAATATTCATTTAAGAACTAAAATTTCAATTATTGATCTTTTTAATAGGAAAAATTATTACGTGCGGTGTTAATTCAGACGCATCACGTCACACAATGCACAGTGAAATGGGTGATGTAACGCGTCTGAATCGATTTCCGGATGCGTTCGGACACCGCACTGAATAATCTCTCATTTAATAAGGAGTAGTCACAAATATTTTATTAAAAATATAAATAATATAAAAAATTATAAATAAAATATAAAGTTATAATAATACCTGAATAATTACAAAATATGTAATTTCTTTTTTTTGGGAAAATATGTAATTTATTCATTTTCTTATCTTGTATCTTCCCTTTACTTACATCAAAGCTCTTACAAAATCAAAACGACTACATCGACATTGAACTGCTTGACGAGAATTCACAGAAGAAGAGAAGCAAGAGGTCAGTGTAAGAAGAAGACGATTTTTAAGAAGATATTCATGGCACGATATTATGAGCTCGCTCCTCCCCCATAAATGTGAAACGCACACTTTCAGAATCCAAAGGGTAGAGCTTTTCCCACTTGCTTCTCAAAGCAGTCCCACTTGAGTACGTATTAGAAAAAAAAAGATGGAGAGAGAGAGAGGTCGGGCCCGCTGCCAAAAGCTCCTCTTACCTTTGCGGCTCAAAATCCAAGTTTGATTTTTTGAATAAGGACATCAGAAACCAAGTAATAACTCATTGAAATGGTAAAAAAAAAGGTTCATCCATTATAAAACCTCGTTTCCTTCGTGCCTACTGCCGCTGCACGCTCCTCTTCGTATTTTTGTTCTCTTCTCTCCATCGCATTATTTCTCGCGTCATGCAATGGGCCCTCTTCGGGAATAAAACCAAAGCTCTCCTATCTTCTCATCACTCGACTGAGTCTTTTCACCTCCGGCAAATCCGGATCCCCTACTTAATCCCTTCTTCTTCGTCTCTCGTCTATTTCTCCTCCCATGGTCTTTGGCTCGTTCGTTCGTTCGTCTTCTATCTCTCTTCTCGAGCTCTTTTTCTCGCTCGTGTTTAAAGGAGAGAAGAGGGCAAAATAGGAAGCTTTTCAAAAAACCTTTGTGATATCCCTTTCCCCACTGGTTTTTAGGGGATAGGCGTGTGCATTTGGTTAACTTAGTGTGTCTCGGCGGATTTTTTTTTTCTTGTAGATCTCGGCGTATAAAGGTGGCGCTTTTAAGACGTGGGTTTTTAGCAGATCTCTCAATAAGGTTTTTTCCACGGTTTTTCTTCCCGTGTTTGCGTCTTTTCTGTGTTCCTTCGATGCTCTCCGTTCTGCGGCGCGTGCTCACTTCATCTCGCGTCTAGGCCTGGTTATCTGGATGCTAAAAGTGGAATCTTGGTGCTAGATTCCCCTGAAAAATCTCTTTTTGCGATCTGGGAGTTGTGGAGATGGCGAACGGTTCGGCGAGAGATGGAGTCTTTCTGTTCCCGGAGGAAGAGGTGAGCGAGATAAGCGGGTTGAAGAAAGGATTGGACTTTGTCGAGGTGATGTGTGGTTGCACGAGCCATCGCTATGGCGATGCGGTGGGCAGGCTTAGGGTTTTTGCCTCTGGTGATCTCCAGATCGACTGCGAGTGTACACCTGGATGCCAAGAAGGTGAGTAGAATCTCTTGCTTTCTTGCGTTTTGATCCTTTCAAACAGCTTCTTCATATTGATGTCGATGTGATAATCTTTTGCGTTAGTTCTCTGGTGCCAAGAAATCTTCTCGTGTTAACGAGTTTTCGTTGTTTGATCTCTGGCCGTGCTCTTTTGAAGTTGAAGATTTGGAATTATTTTATGGTTTCTCTTTATTCCATGCAAGATGTATGCTTTTTCTAATAGAGTTGTTTGGGTTTTAAGATGTTGTCGTACTTGTCTTTTTCATAGTTTTCAAGGACGTTTATTTCATGTTGGCAATTAAAAGTGCAAATATTACATGTGCTGTGATAATTTTCACTGTTCATAAAGAGGATCCTTGCATGGTTTACTTTCTGGAGCAGTCAATATTCCTGCTTCATTGATTTTATTTGATTCTAAGTGTTATTTTTGTTGGTTGACATGTGAGCTGAATCATTCTAATATGATTGATTATGTTCCATATCGTGACTCTTTTTGCCTGGCTTTCCATGCTGTGATTCTATGTGCTGCTGTGCTGGGTTTGTCACCGTTACAGAGTAAAGATCATTGTCATTTTAGGCTAAGTTTGATTCAATATTGTTTTTTATATAATACTGTTATCTAAATATTATTGCTATTAAGCAATGATTTTGGTTTCTTAGTTGATTTGATTATCGCCATCTTGTTGGTGATGTTTGTCAATTTGCTATCTATTCTTATCAAATATGAGGTTGGTCAGTAGTATGGGCATGAGCATATCTTAAATTATACATAGAAAGATAGTTCATATGTGATTCAGTGTTCCAACCACAATTCTCTACCTTTCTTCCATTTTATCCTTCTAGCTTACGGCTTCGTTTGGGACTACTGCTTCTTTAAGCAGTTTTCTAGTACAAAAATTTAATTTTTTTAACTAAAAAGCTGCTTTAAGAAGCATTCAAAAAGCCGTCCCAAACGAAGCCCACTGAGTCCCGTTATGTGCTACTTTTTCATTGATGGTGTTAATATTTGTTCTTTGGATCGTGATTATGCTATGAGTGAACACTCTTGATTTAAACAGTATTTATGAAGTGGTTAGTGATTTCTCAGCTGAAGCTTTATGCTTAATGGATAAGCTGGAAGCTTTTTGATTTTTTTTGCAGTTGTAAAGGTTTATAAACAAAAAAGTGTGTTGATTTGAAAAAAAAATCAATTGCTTTTAATTTAATATGCATTTAGTTATGATCAAAACTTCTCTTTCTGACTCAACAATGGTTGGCATTTTGCCTTCTCTCTGAACGCTTCCCCACCAAATTAGTTATCTAAAAAGTTTTAAAACAAAGGCAACTTCATGTATGAAAGAAAAATAAGAAAATGTAGAAATATTCCTGACTGTATCAAATGAGTACTCTGCTGCAGTGCTATAGGATGGCTAATATTTAACTGGGGAATTACCATAGTTATTCTAGTTGTATCCAATTTTGATGTTAACTAGTTGGTCTATTATTAACAGTGAAGTTGTCCCCAGCTGCTTTTGAGAAGCATTCTGGGAGGGAGAGTGCAAGGAAATGGAAGAGCAATGTATGGGTCATAGTTGAAGGAGAGAAGGTTTCGCTGACAAAGACTCCCCTGCTTAAATACTATAATCTAACATCAAAAGCTACTAATGGTTCTCACAAAGGTCCCAATGGACGTCCATGCCACCGTGATGAGTTTATCCGCTGTACCACATGCAAGAAGGAGCGCAGATTTCGCCTTCGTAATAAAGAAGAGTGCCGTGTTTACCATGAGGCATTAGTGGGTCAGAACTGGAGTTGCTCCGACTTCCCAACCGACAAGTAAGTTTTATTTCATAACTTCTATGCTTTATTACCATTAATAAGGATGTATTACCTTTTTTTGCATAAAGGTTGCATTTCTTTTATCATTCCTTGACTTCATTTTCCTTTTTAAAGCAGTTTCACTCGAACATTCTTTTCATTTTAAGGCATATATTCCTTGTGTATCAAACTAAAGGTTTGATTGAAGGTTTATTCTCCCTTTATATTAGAAGTTCCTGCTTGCTAGCTTTTTTATTCTTCGTTATATTCTCCTAATGCTTGCTACTAGAAAGTTCATAATGGGAAATCGATGTGTTATGTTGTATTGAGCCAACTTAGTAATTAAAGTTTTGTTCTCTTATCTCATTATGAGCTTCAATCACATAGTTTTCTGCGCACACACAAAAATGCTTAATAATCCTATTGCCCCACCATCTTTCTTTTTATATGTACAATAATATAATGTTTGATATCTTTGTTCAATTGTGGGTGTGCTCTACTGCATATTTTATATATTGTTTTCCAATTGTGTGGATAAAATTATTCTTCCCGTAATCTTGTCTAATCAGAGGGGCATCCATGATATATTTTTCAGGTTATTCACCAACCTCCATAGGCTAATTTTTATGCTTACGGGGGATTGGATAGTGAGAAATAGACCATTGATTCCCCTTATGGTTCATTTATTTGCTTGTAGTTCATAAGTGATGATTTTGTTTTCATTCATTTTGAATGCAAAATTGAAATCTTCACTTATAAAGATGAAATTTAGTAAATTGTTGGAAAGTTCAGTAGGAGATAGGTTGTGGCAAACAATGCCTAAATCTCAGAGTTCTTGATTTTCTAGTTTTCTTTCCTCTCTTTTACATTCTCATGGTGTTCAAATAAGTTTTTGCCTGCTTATTGCAGTCAGGTCATTTGTTTTCAAAATGACCTTGGTTCTATCACTCTAATCCTAGTTATTTCTATAAAGGAATTTAATTTTTGAGATATTTTCATGTGTACCATCAAATTATTATTATTTTACAATATTACTTCCCATGTATTTAAAATGAATTAGCAAACCCATATTTTTATGTGTGATCCAATCAAATCATCAAGCATTTAACAAGTATTTGTGAATGAAAATTGATAGTTTAATTGTGCTTTTTAAGATTTGGACAGTATTATCATAAATATACCTACTCGAATGATAGGTCTATAAGTTAGGAAAATTTTGATGGTACTCTCATGATTTCCCCATGTGTTTTTGATTGGCTCTTATTGCCATTGTTGGGAAGTTTAGACGGAAGCATATCTAGTTTCAAGCTTATTATTGTTCTAATGCTATAAAATTTCATGTAGAAATATGTTAAAAAGATCCTAAACTAATTCATATTTTCTCTTAGCCTTTTACCTAGCCTAATCTATCCAACAACCCTTGAAGTCTTCTCAACACCTCCCCTCCCCATCATTTGATAGCAAAGTCAAAAAGATCCAAAACCTCATAGCATTTGTCATAAAAGAGGGATAAGCTCATAAATCCAAAGAGGCACCACCATCATCATAAGGACCACCCTATCTTAGAACCTCTCCACCATTTTTTTCATCCACCAAATCAATTTTATTTTAAGAGAAGCAGATCTTATACTTAGGCTTCGTTTGAGATGGTTGTCTTTCTACTTCTTAAAGCAGCTTTCTAGTACAAAATTAAAAAATTTTGTACTAAAAAGCTTCTTTAAGAAGCAAAAAGAAAGCCGTCCCAAACGAAGCCTTAATCAAGCCATCTTGAAATTAAATTTAGGTTTTGTTTGGGACAACTTTCATACTGCTTTTTAAAATAGTTTTCTAGTACAAAATTTTCAAATTCAGAAAGTTTTTGTACAAGAAAGCTATTCTAGAAAGCAAGAAGAAAGTCGTCCCAAACGAAGCATTAATCTCAACAACTGCATACATTGTATTGCTTGATGCACTTAAAATCTACAGATACTCTGAAACTTACACAAAAATCAAGCCATATCCCTTTTTTAAACCCTAACTCAAGTTGTCATGTTCCTGCGACCAATCGACGAAAATTCATGACTTCTTTACCACACATCCAATTAATTTAAAATCAAAATAATTTGTTAGTTAACATCCCAAACCCTTGATATAAAAGTCCTTATCATTTTCCATCAAAGAAAATCCATTCTTATACTGGCATAAAGTTTCATCCAAAACTCTTATCTAAAAAATCCTAAATTAGTCAACTTTTTCTCTGTCTTCTACTAATCCTAAATCTTCCACCTCTACTCCAACTACTCTTGAAACATTTTAAACACCTCAAAGCATCATTTGAACACTTTTTCCATATTGGCTGCTTTGGAAGACTAAAAGTTCATCTATTTCTATGAACTAAGAGGTACTCATCTTAAATGTTGAAAAAAGTATTGTCATTCAGTATGAAAGTATTAAATTTAAACTAATTTTCCGAGAAACTTTTGATTATTTGAAAAGTGGAAACTTTTAAAGCATTGGTCTCAATCAAGTGAGGATTACAGCAGCCCATGCTAGGATGGATTTAAGATAGAATCTAGCTAATTTTCTTGTGTTACTTATTCACATATGAAAAATATTTTGCCTTATTTCCTGAAGCAATTAACATGCTCTTTTCAGCCACTTTTAATGCATTTCGAGCATGTATCAGGATACGTTGCGATGATGAGGAGGAACGAGCAAGCCGCAAGGTCCTGAGAGGATGCTCTCGATCGCCTTCGTGCAAAGGTTGCACCAGTTGCGTCTGCTTTGGCTGTGAGATCTGCCGCTTCACCGAATGCAGCTGCCAGATCTGCATTGACTTCACCAGAAATGCGCACACTTGAGAGAAGCCTTTCTTAACTTAGCTCTGATTCTTTTCTGCGTGGATTAAACGTCCCATTCTTGAGCCTTCATGGCTCCATTCACAGAAAATCATCATTGTTTCCTTTGCAAACTACAACTTTTAGTTGCACGGGATTGATTATTTATTTTTCCTCATTTTATGACCATGTTAAATCTGCCTGAGAACTCTGTCAATGTTCTAGAATTGAAGTCTGAAAAATTTGGAACTAGGAAGCTGTGAATGGCATTTATTTATGATATTGTCTTCTTTTCACCGCAAATAGTGGGATAAAGGCTTGTTGTTATTGTTGTATTGTCTTCTTTTCACTTGCGTTTGAGTTGTCATAATCTGAACTTTTATTACCAGTAATCACCACAGGAACAAACCCCACATTTGAAATGGTGAAATCTTCTATTGTCTCTCAGCACAATCTCTCTACCAGTGATCAGGGAGAAGTATCTGTATGCCTGATGGCAGTCACCACATACTCTCATATTTTTTATTATTCTAAGCTTTACTCCTTGATTAGTTGAGAGATCTCCATAAGCAAAGGCCAGCTTCTCGCTGTGATAGTAAAGAGATTCTTCTCTTCTATCATCTCCAATATCGCTGCCTTGATCTCTACGATAAGTTATCTAAGCTTCTTATATATTTCTTCTGTAAGAGGATGAGATTGGTCTTCAACACCAAATCTATGGATTCTTTTGTTGTTTTCTATCCAACTTTGCCCAATTTCTTTCTCTATGCCTCTCGCATTCACTTCCTGCCTAATGTTTTCAGCTTCAGTCCATCTCCCCACCCTTGCGTAGTTGTTGTCCAGGAGTACATAATTAGTGGCCTCATGAGGTTCTAATTCTAGAAGTAATTGTGCCACCTGCTTTCCAATTTCAATCTTCTGATGCTTACTGCATGCTCCTAGAATCATCCTCCATAGAGAAGTTTCTGGTTTGAAAGGCATTTGGTCTATGTATTTTATTGATTCTTCTATCTCTCCAGCTCGAGCCAACAAATCCGCAACGCAAGCGGAATGTGGATGTCTAGGTTTGATCCCGAATTTGTCCTCCATTGAACTGAATATATGTAATCCTTCCTTGATTAAACCGGCATGATTGAAAGCTGTTTGCAGGTTCAATATAGTGATTGCATCAGGCTTCAAGTTAAGAACTTCCATTCTATTGAATTGTTTAATGGCTTTCTCTGGATGGTCATGCTGAACCAGTGCTGAAATGATTGAATTGAATGATATAATATTTGGGTCCTTCAACAAGTCAAACACCTTAACAGCTTCTTTTATGCATCCGCAATTCGAGTACATGGTTATGAGAGGATTTTGGGTTGCGGGGTCGGAAAAATCTCTGCTTTTTAGGCTGTATGCATGGATTTGTTTGCCCATTTCCATTACTGACAGAATACCACAAACTTTGAATAGGCTTGAAAAGATGAACTGGTTTGGCTTAATCTCCAAATCCAATATCCCGTAAAATAATCCAAAAGACACTTCGCCTGTAATCTTTGTGCTTGCAGATATAATGGCGGACCAAACACCAATATCTCGAGAATTAGCATCATAAAATGCCAATTTTGAATCGTCAAATGATTGCGTTGCAATGTACATAGTGATCAGAGAAGTTGCGACAAACCGATTGGTTTGCAAGCCAGCTTTGATGATATTTGCATGCAATGATCTGAATTCTTCAGGAAGAGTCTCTACCTGCACAGCTCCTGAGAGTAAAGCTGGAAGTGTATACTCATCAGGAGCCACCCCTTCTCTTCTCATTGTCTGAAACTGCTTCAAAGCTTCTTCATTTTGACCTGCCTGTGAATATCCTCGAATCTGTGAGTTCCAACTTAGTACATTTCTTTCTTCCATTCTATCGAAAATTCGTCTTCTGTATACCAATTCTCCGTTTTTCACGTAAAAATCGATCAATGAAGTCTCCAAAATCAAATTGGGGAGAAATGCGCTGACAATCATCTGGGTGTGTGCTTGTGTTCCTTCTGAGATTGCTTCAACTGCTGCACAAGCTTTGAGTACACTGCTCAGAGTTAGAGGGGTTGGAGCAACTCCATTTTCATGCATTTTCTTATATATTTTGATTCCATCATTATGTTATCCATTTTCAACAAGCTGGTCAATCAGAGAGTTCCAGCCTACAGGACTATCAGATTTCATGATTCTCCTGAAAACTTTAACAGAATCTATTAGATTAAAAAAAGAAGCATACATTATAATCAAAGAATTGCCAACATATTCTTCTTTCCCATATCCTTCCTTGATAGAAAGTGAATGTAGCTGCCTTCCAAGAGGCAGGTTTCCTAACAACTCTGCAACTCTGATGACAATGGAGAAAGTGAATTCAACTGGCTGTAATCCATAAATCTGCAACTCGAAAAACATCGATAAGGCTTCTTCTTCGAGCCCGGAACAGAAATAGGCTGTGATCATAGAATTCCAAGATATAAGGCTTGTTCTAATGTTCGTTGCATCAAAAATTTGGCGGGCAAAAAGGAGGCTTTCACATTTGATGTGCAGATTCAACAATTGAGCCTGAAGCATGTAATTCGATTCGAGGCCTCTCTTGATCATGTCTGAATGAAGTTGGAGTCCTCCCTCAGGAAGTCCTTTCCTTGAACATTCTTGTAACAAAGCCACATAATAAGAAGGTTTGATGCCTGCATTGTTCGTTCTTCTGTGGTGCAAAAACTTAAGTTTTAGTAATGGCTTTCCATCTCCTTCTGATCCTCTAATGAGTCTGGAATTTCCAGTCTCAGCAAATCTTGGTTCTCTTGATGAAGGAGACAACCTAAAATTCAGCAACATTTGTGGGCAGATTGGTTCTTCTTTTTTAGCACCAAACAGCATAGAAGATAATATCTTTTTTTCTCGCTGGAACAAATTTGAACCAAATAACAGCAAGCCTTATCTAGGAGAAGATAAAGGTGTAGCATGGCTGTGAATTTTAAAACAAGATAACTTCATCTTTAAATGGAGCTCTCTTAAATTTTGCAAAATTTTGAATTATTTAATAAGAAAGAAAAATTATTTAAAAAATGTTAAAAATATTTTAAAATTTTGAATTATTTGATGAAGGAAGGCTGGATAATATCTTTTAAAAGTAAAAAGATTAGATCTTCTGTAAAATTTCATTTCTTTTCTTTATTGTTAAGATAAAGGTTGTTAGTGAATCAATTCATTGGATGAATGACTTAAATTGGTTTAGTTAACATTTGTTCATGTTAGTTTAAGTTAATAATGTCAGTTTAAGTTAGTAATTACATTAGGCTTAATTTTAAAATTTAAAGGTTAAATAAATCAATCTTGAGTAGTCCAATGCATTATTTATGGTTATGAAAAAAATTGTTTGTTGTTTAACTAGTAATTTTGTTAAAGATTTGATGTTAAGCTCATATTTTATTTGATATTATTTTTTTTTTTTTTTCAAAAAAAGTTAAAATTTCATTTAATAACAGGATAATACAACTTAGTCCCAAAACAAACAAACCCAAAATACATCAGTAAAAGAAAATGAAAACAAAGGGAAATATTACATGAAGAATCTTAGAGCTCTACTCAAACAATACCATCAAACCATCATCTGATCATCACTATTAGACCATCGCCCAATCATCGCTAGCTTGCGATCATCAGAATATCACCCAACCACTATCATTGCACTACAGCTGGAAGATAATAGTCCTTTGATCATCCTCCAACTACTATTGTCTGATTAAATTTTTCAACCATCGTCGTTTGATTATTATGATTCTCCAATCAACATCGCTCGACAACTACATTTGGACAATGATTGCCAATTTTACCCCTCTAACAGTTGTTGTGTGGCTGTAGTTCGTCGACCATGGTCACATGGCTACGACCCTCTAACCACTATTGTACGACTATAGTCCTCTGATTATAGTCACCCACTAAGGCCGTGTGACCACCGTCTCTCAACTATGGTCATCTGACAACCATTTCCTAATTACGATCCTACAATTACAGTTGTTTTACTATCGCCCTCTGACTTTCATCGTTCGACTACGATCATCTAACTAACACCCAACTATAGTCTTCTGACCACCATCGACTATGGTCGTTTGGCTACTATTAACTGACTACCATCTCTTAACTTATAATCATCTCACCATTATCACTTAGGTAATTTAACTTCCACTGAATTCATTGCATATGCCAACAAATGTCATCACTTATAAGATCGATGCACATTGTAAACATCAACTCTAACTTCTATCATTAGCACTAGGATTTATACAGTATATATTGGTCTCTAATCTCCCATCCTCAAAGAAGTATAACCAAATATATAATGAATTATATCTTGAAAGTAACTCCTATGCCATTGAATTTTCTAACTTTTTGTTATTTTTATCATGTCATATCAACTCCTTTTCCAATCACAAAAAAAGTTCACACATCATTTGTTACTGACACAATGGAAATCATTTCAGCTGAGTCAAGTCTTGTGATTTTTTCTTTTTTTTTGGACTTTTCATATAAAAATTATAATACCTCTTATAATTCTTGCACACATCTCATCATTGTAAAAATACACACAACAAAATAAGACAGTAAACTCTATCTTTATGTAAATGTTCACACACACAACAAAATTATATTAGTATAATGATATATAAAAATATGTGAAAATTGCGTGACCCTGCCAGCAATATGATATTATTTAGTCTTGAAAATGCATATCTTCTTAGATCTTAGATCACATGGCTTCTATGGCAATAAGTAGTGAAGCCTCAAATCAGATATCAATTCATCAATAACTAAATTTTTAATTCCTGTACCATGATTCCTCTCTTGTCCCATGATCTCTCTCTTGTCGCATGATCTCTCTCAACAATCAATCCATTTGAAGCCTCAAATCATTTTGATGGAAAACCCTTTTTTTTTTTTCTTGTTCTCTTATATATATATGTATATATGGATTACTTAGAATTTCTTCTTCTTCTATAGATCTTCAATTCATGAACAATGAATTTTTGACAATGAAATGAACATTTCAGAAAAAAATGATTATATATCATCATTATCAACCATACTATCAATTGTAGTTTTATAAATTATTCAAATCAACTTGAGCATTAAATGATTAAATGAAATTTCAATTGGTTACCTTCCCAATAAGTGGAGGGCAAAATCATAATGGAAGATACATGCTAATGTATAGATCTGAAAAGACTCTGATAAATAAGTGTCTAAAGTTCCCTTCCCTAAATTTATATATATGCCTTAAGTTCATATATTTTGAGCATCTAAATATAGTTGAAATATAGATAAAATGACTAAGTTATGGAGAATTTAGGGCTTTAACCATCATTTGAGGTTCTAATGAGTAATGCCTAGTGTTCTTACAATCACCTTGACCGCCTTTTGGTATGCTTTTTAACTCCAGCTCATTTAGTAACACTGTTGTCCTCCTTAGCAGTGGGAGCATAGTGATTACTTCTAGTCATCCTGTAACTTTAGGTCATCCAATTCCTTCTACAAGCTATCCCGACCCCTCTAGTCATCCATCTACTTCAAGTCACTCAATTATACATTCTTCAATGAGATGGATTGCCCAGACCGCCATTTAGTCTCCTAGACTCATCGCTCTAAAACATCAAATCCACCATCTTTTTAGGAAAGATATTACCTTATTGTCTAGAGTTTCTAATCAACTCCATATTATTTTGTTCATTTCCATCTCTACTCACTACTACTACTTAGCTAAGACTTTATCTTGTGTTGAAAACAAACCTAAATACAATTGCTCAAATGTGAGCTATAAACCTAGTAAAGTACTTCAAGTCTAACATTTAAGTCAAAACTATCATAATCAACATCTATGATCCTATTCACCAACATTGCATGAGACATTCAACAAAGTTATAGTGTTTTACAATATATTGCTACCATATCCAAATTTTGACAAAGAAAGCCAATTCTAACGCAGCTATAACGAGTAAAAACTATTTTAACTAGCCTGTTTTGTGGTTATTCTCTTTTTAGTCTTCATATTAAAAATTAATTTTGTGTATTCTCTGCCTGACATTTCTAATATTCTAATTAGATTCATAATCACCGATGGAAGTTATCTCGTAAAGTTTGTTGCAGCTTTAATTTAAGTTAAATGAATAACCAAATGAATATCATTATTAATTAAATTCATATAAAACTATTTTAATATGTTAGTCTTTGATTAATAAATAATTAAATATAGTTGAACCCTATTATTAATATAACATACTTAAAAAAATTTGTTATGACTGTTATTATTAAGCATTAAATCTAATCCTAATAAACTACGTACTTATTAAAATCCTAAAATCTACCAATAAAATAGATAACTTAACTTTAATATGCTAATCTTCATATATTGTTATTTATTAGTATTTAATAAATGAATAACCAAATGAATATTATTATTAATTAAATTCATATAAAACTATTTTAATATGCTAATCTTTGATTAATAAATAATTAAATACAGTTGATTTTTATTATTAATGTAACATAATTAAAAAAATTTACTATGACTGTTATTATTAATCACTAAATCCAATCCTAATAAACTACTTATTAACATAAAATCCTAAAATCAACCAATTGGATGATCCGTCGGATGTTGGTTTTGGTGTGGCTAATGTTGAAAAAGTTGTTGGTACCATTGATGTGGGTTCTATTCTGATAACTGTTGGTCCGCCATTGATTTTGCCGTGTAAAACTGAAGAGGTTGTCAATGGTGATAATAATTGTATGGTTAATTCTATTGCTAGTCCTATTACTTCTCCGAATAGTCTAGTGGATGTTATTTCTAGGGGCTGTGTTGAGCTGAGCCCTTTGGTGGGTGCATTGTCTGATGTGTCTATTGTGAATGGGGATGTTGTGAATTCGTCTGGTTTGGCTACTGGATGTATGGAATCTCCTGCGATTTTTTTGGAACCGTCAAATAAACTTTTGGTTGAAGTCCCTGTTTCACTAATATCTAATGAGATATTGAAAGTTCAATTAGCAGGTGTGGTGCAAAATGACTGGCTTGAGGAGTCTGACTCCTCACCTTGAGATGGTGTTAGGGAAAATTTCTTTGAGTTTGAAGATGATGTTCAAGCTATGTTTATACTGAAGGATAATTGGAGTGGTAACAAAGCTTTTGCTCGGAGGGGAGCTAAACGTGGTAGAAGGAACTCTAGAAGGAAGTAAGTCGTTTTATTGATGGAACTTTGATATTTTTGTCTCTTTTAGCTTGGCTTTTCCTTTGGTGGTGGGCTTGTTGGAGGCCAGACTTCGTTTTTCTTTGGTTTGAGTTGGCTTGGATTCGGAAGTTGGGTTGGCAAGACTGTGGGATGTTGGCTTTTGTTTTTCAGACAATGATGATGCAAGTTTTTTGCACGCCCCCTTAGAACGTCATGGCTTGTTTTGACAACCGGATGGCGATTCTGAATCTGACACTTTTGATTGTTCGTTTGTTATATATCCTTTCCATTTTAATTTGCTTTTTGATGTTTAATGTGGTTTTTTCAGATTTGTATTTCTCTTTTTTGACTTTCTTGGCCTGATGGTTTTACGCCCCTTTCTGTTGAAATAAAATCTCTTTCTAGTTAAAAAAAAAAAACAAATCCTAAAATCAACCAATGGCTTAGATAAATTAACTTTCTCATTAATTATCGCATAAAAATATTTAATGTATAATTACACTCTAATTAGCTGAATTAACAACCTTATAAAAAATTCATATCTAATTGATTTCCTTTCATTTTTGATTAAATGTATGTTAAAATTAAATAAAATTTTATATTAGAGAAGTTATTAATTACTAATCATCATAATTAGTTTGGATAATTTATTCTTAGACTAATTGACCTAGCTATTAATTAATCGATCTACGTGAAATTAAACCAACTAATCATCTTACTTCTTAATTAATAAAAAAATTATTTAAATTTAAATCTAATTATAACCATACTTAATCTAAGGTATTACTTAATATTCAGGGTATTAAAATTTTCATATAAGTTATATTAATTAGGGATTAATTCATATGATTAGTTAAAAATTACTCATTATGATAATAAATTAGTTTAATTATTTGGGAATAATAATAATAATTAAGCATGTAATTATTGATTATTAGGATAATACATTAAATTTTACTCAGAACAACTTCAACTGTTAAGCAGTTTAAGCAACATGATTAACAAAAAATTATTAAATAATTATGGCAGCAAAATAATATTAGTAAATCGATCATGAAATTTTTAATATAGAAAATGGAGCTCATCACGCTTGCTTCCGATTTTTTACTTAACCACAAGTCCTTAAACAAAAGAAGAAATATTGAATACAGTGCATCATTGGCATTACACAATTGTCATTATTCAAATTAAGCACCAAGATAGAGAGTACCTGAGCTCCCTTATCAATAATGTGCCATTTGCATACTACTAAACATACCACCCATAATATAAAAGCTGATATAACAATATTCAAAGATTCTCATCGATTACAACACAAGAAAAGTACATTGAACTCAGAGTAAGACTTCGTTTGGAACAGCTTTCGTATTGATTTTTAAAATAATTTTTTAAAAAATTATTTTAAAAAGCAAGAAGAAAGTTGTCCCAAACGAAGCCTAAAACTTAGTTTGGGACCCTTATGTTACTGTTTCTTATAGTAGTTTTTTAGTGCAAAAAGCTTAACTGTACTAAAAAGTTACTTTGAAAAATAGTAACAAAACCGTTCCAAACGGAGCCTAAACGTAGAACAAACAACAGCAGTAATAATACATATAAATTATTGTTGTTGCTAATTGGCCTTCTGCAGATAGGTGGCCACAGTTTTGAGATACTCGACTGTAAAATTGGAGAACTCTTCCACAAGCTGAGTGCCATCAATGTCCTTTTCCAACTCATATGTTATAGTGGTTTTTGCCAAGATTTTGCCATTGGCCAAGTCATCAAGCTTGAAAGATACGTTATAATGAGTAAACCCTAGCTTCAAAAAGCCTCCTTCTATCCCCTGGAAGCTCACAGCATGGTTGGCTTCATCAAACTCCACTATCTTCTCTTTGAAAGGTGGAACATGAGGAGCAGCTATATGAAGCACGATGATGTATTAAGAAAAATATAAGATGATTAGAAATATCATATTTGAAAGTAATTAAGTATATGCAGGAGTGGATCCATCTTAAGTCCAGGAAGGGCAATTGCCCCCCTAAAAAAAAATCTTTATTATATAATTCTTTAGGTAATTTATACCCGTCAGAGGACTCTGCCTTTTTGGACCCCCGACATATTGTGAAGTGTATAATGATCAAGAATATGAACAAATAGGGGTCGAGTCAAATTCTACATTTTTACTTGTAAGTTTAATGCCCCCGAAAATTAAGGCCGGTTTCGCTCCTGAGTATATGAATGGTTAATTCAAAAACATTATTATATGAGACAAATGACCTACATAACATGAAGAGCTAGGAGCTCACCAGCACTGATATCAATGGTGGTGAGGGTACCAAGGCCTCCATCACCCTCAATCACCTGTGCATCAGTCAACAGCTGTGGTGCTGCTTTGCGAAGAAGATCGAGTTTATCCTTTGTTATAGCATTCCATAGAGCTTCAATGCCAACTTCAAGTTCAGTTTGGAATTCTATCTTGCTTGCCATTTAATTACCTTTTAGCTAACTTTGATGCTGAATTGAACAAATAGCTTGCCTTGGCATGCAGAGAATTGGAGCTCCCAAGACTCTATTTATATGGAAATTAATGGAATTGGTGGTTCCCAGACTCCATTTGCCTGTAGCAAGCTCTTCTTGGATTTAATCAGACTATAGAACATAGTTCTTCTCATTGGTTACAGAAATTTTGACACTTTCATTATATTTTATTCATAAATAAGTTACCAATTATCATAGATAATATTATTAGGCATAATTTTTTTTTCTTGATAAATGTGATTAGAAGAATAATTTATTAACTTAAATTAAATAGTGTAAATGTTTATGACTAAAATGAAATAGCTAGTTAGCCATATTTAAAATATATAATTATGATTAAAAACAAATAACAATCTTAATATAAAAAAATTAGTATTACATAAAAAAGGAAATTAATGATTATATTTTTAATCTTAGTTTTTCTTTTTAAATATGATAAAAATTAATCATGTTTTTAAGTAATCTTTGATCATAAACTTAAAATACTTATAGTGTTTAGGGACATCAGTTAAAAAAAAAATTAGAGAATTACTACTAATGTGACTTTGTTAACATAAATGCCATTTGAAATAATTTTGATGAATACATTACATTGTCCAATTTGTCAAATAGACGTACATTGAGAGAAATTATTCTGCGTGGACATCAGGCGAGTCGGAGACCAACCAGAATGTTCCACGTCACCCAGTACCTTGCACCAGTACCAAGCAAAAAAGTGACGTGGTGCGTTCTGATTGGTGTCCGGATTGCGCCGTCTGGAGTTCGCACAGAATAATTTTTCCTACATTGAAGGCCATGGTGGTTTAGCAATGCAAGAATCCTTAGGGTTACTTCAACATTTTATAAAGATGATTGTGATGTTATTGCAGTAATCCCTAGGGTCTATGTATTATTTTGGTAGTGGCGTGAATTGGCTCTTAGGTTTTCTTTATCTTGTTTTGTAGCTCTTTTGAGCAGTAGCGAGCCGATTATGCCCTTTAAGGATTCAATAATCTGTTTTTTATATTAACGCGTCGGCCCTTCTGTGAGTTTTAAGAAAAAAAAATAAACATAATTTTGCAAAAAGCAACAAGAAAGTAATTACAAGCAAACAGTAACCAAACAGAAATATAATTGAGCCTTGAAGCAGCCCAAACAATAAGACACCATATTACATTGTTAACGATTCTTAGTGTACACGTGTTGCAATATAAAAACTTAGAAACTTTATGAACATAAATTTATAATATAGAATATTACACTATTGAGGGTGAGAAATAATTTATATAAATATATAAAAAAATAAATTTATTAATAAGATTTCTAAATATTTTTTTCTACATCAAAATTTGTTTTGGCACTTATTTTTTGGAAATAAATATATGTTAAATGTGAAAGCAATATTTTGTTGGACTAATAAGCCATACATGTTAAACTTTCATAGCTTGGACAGTTCAGCCATTCAGCCATATATAAAGGTGGGTGGGCTGTTATTGGCTTTTTCTCTTTTTCGATGCATCCTGTTTTGTACTAATGTTGCACGAAAAATTATTCTGTGTGGAGATCGGAAATGTGTCACGTTAATGGTACCGAGCCACAATAACGAGCCATGGTACCAAACAAGGAGGTGACATGACATATTCTAGTTGGTCTCTAGACTGCTTTCGGCGTCTGCACAGAATAAGTAATCAACTTTGGCTAGATTATGCTAGAAATTGGAAGATTGGCTATCTTAAAAGCTTGAATGAGTAATATATATAAATTGATTTACTTTGAAATTGAATAAAAACTATAAATCATTATAGAAATATTAATCAATTGTTAATTCAGATTCATTTTCTTATGATGGATTGATGAATTTAACTCTTACGAATATGATTATATTGTCTAATATTCTCATGCAACAATGGAAAAATTATTCTGTGCGGATCCAGATGGCGTCTGGAGACTAACCAGAACATTTCACGTTACTTTTTTGCTCGGTACTGATGCTTGATGATGTGATGCGTTCTGATTGGTCTTCGAACCGTTCGATATCCGCACAAAATAATTTCTCCACGACGGCAATTCTAATATTCCCATCGAGTATATCGCTATTAAACTGGCTTAAGCTAGCCAAATGTCCCATTTTCTTGCTTAGTGTGAGCAAAAGAACGACAGAGGTGTAAAACAGAGCGCTAAAGCCTAAGAACCGGCCTACAGATCGATAATGTCCAAGGCTTTGAGATTGAACCATTTAATATTTTTTTAAATAATTTTTAATTAAATTGTTATATTATATTATTTAATTTAAGTCATTATCACTTTATTGTAAAGGAAATAGTCGCCTTAAAAGTGAACTTACCAAATCAAATGATAATTCTAATCACAGCTTATAGGTATGTTTGGACAGTCTTAGGCTTCGTTTGGGACGGCTTTTTTATTGCTTTCTAAAACGGAGTTTTAGTACAAATTTTTTATTTTTTGAACTAAAACTCCGTTTTAGAAAGCAATAAAAAAGCCGTCCCAAACGAAGC